>CAUYLG010011518.1:0-10241 GCA_963573385.1 Cacajao melanocephalus | reverse complement strand
GTAGTAGCTACTGTAATGAAGTAGCTTTCTTGATTTCTTTCTTAGGTGTTTCACTATTGGTGCATGGGTGTGCTACTCGTTTTTGTATATTAATATTGTGTCTTTCCACTTTAATAAATTTATTATTTCTAGTAGTTTTTTTTTTTTTTTGTAGAATCTTTAGGGTTTTCTCTCTATATGTATGTGATCACTTCACCTGCAAACAGAGACAATTTGACTTCCTTTTTTCCTATTTGGGTGTCTTTTATTGCATTCTCCTGTCTAATTTCTCTTCCAGTACTATGATGAATAAAAGTGGTAAAAGTAGCCACGCCTGTTCCAGATCTTAGAGGAAGAGCTTTTTCACTTTTCCCCATTGTTTTTGATGTTCGCTGTGTTGTTGTCATATATGGCCCTGACAATGGAGATGGTTCTAGTTATGGGTTTGGCATAGAGGCTGATTGCTGTGTTAACAAAAATTCCTATCCCTAGTTTGTTGGGTGTTTTGATGATGAAATGGTGTTGACTCTGTGGAAAGTACTTCCTGCATCTATAGAGATGAGTACTTGGGTTTCTTCATTCTGCTTATTTGATGTTTATATGCAGGGATGGCTTTAGTATGCAAAACCAGCTTGATTTTCTGAGAAAAGGATGTAGTGATCGTGGTCTGTAATCCTTCAAATATGTCTTAGTATCAAATTATGATTATTATGTTGAGCATTATTAATTGCATAATTATGCTAGACATTGATCTATGCCTTTCTGTTCTTGTGATTTCATTTCCTATTGTAATTTAGTATTAAATTGGGGATGGGATTGCCTACAGGTTGGTTTTGTATTTAGAGAATTAAGGGTTAGAAGTTTGGAGGATAAAATTTAGCAGAAATGGGACATACCTGAGGGATTGTGGGGAAGAGTGGCATGAGATCAGGGTCAGTCAGGGTTTAGGGTTAGCAAGAGAGTGCCTGCAGCTTTCACCAACAGTAAACTTTATCAGTCCTTTTCATCTTGCACACCAGGCAGGCAAAGATACTTCAGTGTTTTAATCGGCACTTCCTTGAGTTCCTGGTTGATGCCCACACTCAGCAGGAGTACCTGGGAAGAAATTAGGACACAGAAGTGAGAAGGTTGGAGTGCAGCTTTGTGACAGTGCATCAGCCAGTGGCAGAGCTGCAGCGGTTCCCAACTTATTTCAAATTTTGAAGAAAAATAACATGTTTTATACCGTTATCTCACAAAGAAACTGGACTTTTTCAAATTTATATAGCTAATTTCATATTTTTTTGGGTATCATATCATGTAACTAAAAGTTATTTTTCTGCTTTGGAAGTTTGCAGAGGGCATGTCCTTGCTGGTGATTCTACTCCATGTAAGACTTTCTGTATACGTTTTCATTCTTGTTTGATTTTAAGATTCTTATATCAATGCTGCTTCGTAGTTGAGCAGATTGGAAACCCTGCATTTCCTGCATGGAGGTGGTGGCTGGGGTGATCCATTTGTTATGAGGTGCCTGAAGCTATGAAAAGTGGGTGGGGCCTGAGGTTTCTCTGAAGCCAGGAGCATCTGCCATGAAGATGTTTGTTTGGCTTTGGGGGCAAGATGGGCAAGTGGTGCTGCCACTGCCTCCCCCACAGCGGGAGGAGCAGCGGGGACGATCTGAGCTGTGAGGCGGAGCACAGTGACAGTGCCTTCCTGGAGCCTGGGTTGAACAACCCTGGGAAGATCTTGGCTGGTGCTGGGGAGGCACAGTCCCCCGAGAGCAGCTCATCCTCATGCTCACGAACCCTGGCTTGGACAAGAGCGAGAGGAAGAAAAGGTAATGGACTGGGCAAGGGCTGGGAGGGCAGAGACCTGGGGCATGGGGTGGGGTGCACCCTCCTGTCACCAGCCCAGATACGTCACCTCAGCAGGCCCTGCAGCACCAGAGATGTGGAACCCTTGGGGGAGTCAGGGCCCAGGCATCTTCATGAGCCACAAAACGAAAATGACACTTCAGCTTGTTTCCATTGCACCCGTCATTTCCCATAGTACACTTTAGAGACAACTTTAAAATGATTTAACTCACAAAATTAGTCTAAGTGATATTTTATTTTTGGCTTAAATACTTTTTAAAAGTAAGAAATTGTTTTAAAATGTGTTGTTGTTTTAACCTCAGTCTTCTTTTTCCATAGCACTTTTTAGAAGTTCTAAAATTTATCAAATGCCAGTCCTTGCCAGAGTTAGGAAAAGGCACAGGGCCAGAGCCGAGACAGGGCTAGTTCAGGTCCAGGAGAGGGCCAGGGCCAGGGTCTGGGCCAGTGTCTGGGCCAGGGATGAGCCAGTGCAAGGACAGGGAAGGGACAGGGTAGCACAGGGCCAAGTTAGGACCAGGGTGGGGTTAGGGAAAGGCAGGGTCAGGAAGGCCAGGGAATGGTAGGGCAGGGCAGTGCAGAGCCAGGTCCAGGGCAGGGACAGCACAGGGCCAGGCCGAATGCCGAGGCCATGTCCAGAGCAGTGTCGGGGCACACCAGTGCCAGTGTAGCACAGGGCAAATGAAAGGCCAGGGCAGGTAAAAGCCAAGGCAGGGCCAGAGCCAGGGCAGGACCAGGGCCAAGTCAGCAGCAAGACTATGGCAGGGCCAGTGGCAGGGTGAGGGCCATGGCGGGACCAGGGACAGTGACAGGGCCATGGCCAAGTCAGGGGCAGGATGGCCAGAGCAGGGCCCCGGCATGGTCAGGGTTGAGCAGAGCAGGGGCAGGGTAGTACAGTGCCCACTTAGGGCTGGCCCAGGGCAGGACCAGAACTGGGACAGGGCCAGAGCCAGGGAAGAACTGGTGCAGGGTCATGGCAAGAGAAAAACCAGGGGCAAGACACAGCTACGACAGGGCCAGAAGCAGGCCAGACGCAGGGCCCAGGATCAGGGCTTGGGAAAGGGCAAGGTCAGGACTAGTGCAGAGCCAGAGCAGGGCAGGGCTAGGGTAGCTCAGAGCCAAGGCAGGGTAGGGCCAGTGTAGAGGAAGGACAGGACCAGGGGATGGCAGAGCAGGGACAGGGAAGGTCAGGGCTGGAACATGGGCATGGCAGGGCCCACAACAAGGCAGGGCCAGAAAGGGGCCAGGGGTCCAGGCCAAGGGCAAAGCCAGAGAAGGATCAGGTCAAAGGCAGGACCAGGGAGGGGCCAAGGCAAGGGCAGGGCCAGGTCAAACCAGAGCCAGAGCAGGCCAAAGACAGGACCAGGGAAGGGCAAGGACAGGGGAGGGAGGGCCATGGTGAAGTCAGGGGCAAGGGCAGGACTAGAGTAGCATAGGGCCAAGGCAGGGCCAGAAAAGGGCAGGGCCAGGGAAACACCAGAGTAGGGCAGGGTCAGCTCCACAGCATGGACAGGGCAGGGCCAGCACTGTGCCATAGCCATGGCAGGTTCCGGGATGAGGCAGGACCAAGAAGGGAGCAGGACCAAGGAGGGAGCAGGGCCAAGGCCGGCATAGAGGGGTCCAGTGCCAAGGCACAGCCAGGGCAGGGCCAGGACGTTGCCAGGGTTTGTGTAGGGCCAGGCCAAGGCTAGGTCAGGGACAGGGCCAGAGCAAGGGTAGGGACCGGGCAGAACCAGGACAAGGCAAAGGCTTTTTCTCCTTGTCTGTGGCTTGTTTTCTGTCTCTTAACACCCATTTTATTGTTACTTTTGGAACTAAAGGAGAGGAGTGGCCAGCTTTCTGTTACTGTTGCAATAGTAATGGCAGAACCAAGAGAGAATGCACCCAACCTTGTAATCACACTGGAAGGCCCTGATTGTGGCAAGTCTGCCAATGGTACATTGAGCAAAGAAAGCTGAATGGTCAAGTCCCACGTTCATGAAATGGGGTAGTACATACAGGTGAAAGAGAAATGTTTCTTGAGAGTAATATAATCTGCCATACCACCATGGGTTGCTCTTTCCTGTCCCCTTACTGAATGTTTGAATTAAAACTTTTCTGTTTATGCATCTATTTTCTTTCCAAATTATACAACTTTTTCTTTCATGTGTTCAAGAGTGATTTTCTGATCCCTGTGCAATTACTTTGTGAAGAATATTTGGTTTAAAACAGGGCTTCTGAACTGTGTCACTTTAACATTGGGGCTGGGTCGTTCCTTGTGTGATGGGGCTGCTCTCTTCATGGTCAGTCATTTATAAGCATTTTTTGGGAACCATACATCTGATGCCTTTAGCACCCTAATTCCCAAATCCTGGCCAGCAAAACCAGCTGCAAACATTGACAGATATCCCGCAGGAAAATCACCTCAGAATCACCCTGGTTTGAGAATCACTGGACTGAAAGGACATGGTGTCAGGTGTTAGGTAGCATTTTGCTTTGAATCCTCCTTATTCCATTCCACAAAATATAAGCTAGATGCATGATCTCACTATACTACCAACTTCCCATCTGTTAAACAAATGTGTTGTGTAGAACTCCAAAGCTTATATTGATACACGAATAATGTTCTGAGCTCCGTAAGGACAGAGAACCTGTTATCCAAATATGCATCATCTCCTCCTCACTAAAGTGTGGAGTGGAGTACAACTTTTGGCAGACTGCTTTCACAATTGTTCATTCAAAAATTTACACAGAACACCTAAGATACGGCAGGTTCTTCTTTACTTTTTCTCTTAGGGGATATTTTTCAAGCATGGTATGTAGAGATAAACCCAATTATGGCAAGGTCTTGTACTGTTGGGGTTCACATTTTAGAACAGATACAAGACAGCCAACGAGCAGCCTCAGAACTGAGTGGGCAATGATGCCTGAGCACTGGATGCACATTTTGCCCTGCTGCCAGCTGTGTGTCAGTCGACCTGCACTATCCAGTACAATCCCCATGAATTGCATATCAATATGTATATCTCAAAATTAAGTAATTAAAACAAAATAAACTTAAAAATAATCCCTCAGCCCAAGCAGCTGTTTGTCACCTGCCTCCTGGACTCATGTGTTCCATGGCCCCCCTACTAAAGAGTTCAGGTGTAGGACATCTTCACCATGGCACAAAGTTCTACTACAGAGCACTGGCTTTGACAATCTATTTAACATTTCCTTAGGCCAGTTTCATTACCTGTAAATGAAGATGAACTAACAATCTAGTTCTCTTCACAGTCTGCAACACCCCCTTCTGCAACACTGACCCCTCCATCCCACACAACTGAGGAGCGCTCCTATGACTAGTATTGCCTGAAGGGATGAGCAAAGTGACCGGTGTAATTTCTGAGTAGTAGATGTGACATTGGCCTGTGCTTTGCCAAGTTCTTTTGTCTCTCTGCTGTAACATCCACAGTGCTCTCATAGAAATTTCTCAGCCAGCCTGCATCCTGGGATGAAGTGAATCAGAGCCACAGCCAATTCAACCAGAGATGGGAATGGAGAAAAAATAAGAAATAAACATTTGTTGTTGTAAGCCACAGAGATTTCTGTCGATTTCTTACTGCAGCCAAGCCTAGCTAGTACCAACTGCTCTAGGAATCACACGTGAATGTGGGGAGCTACAGTAACAAAAATTACATGTAATTTGTTTAGATGCAATACAGTGGACATTTAGTAGACTGTGGAAATTGCAAACATTTTTATTGTATTCTTTGTCAAATATTTAATTAAACTGTCACCATAATAAACATCAAAACAAAGATGAGAAAGGGTAGATAATTCTTCCAACTCTAGATATAGAAGTTACAAAACTGATTAGGAGCATAGGTTAATTCTTGTTGTGGAATTTTTACCGCTTATTTAAGTGATAATCTTATAAATAATTTTTTGTTCTTGTTTTTGATTTATTCAAACAGAAGAAAGCCACAAGAAAGATAACCCACATACATAGAGAATAGCAGAATGGCAAAAGCTAATTAATCTAAAACACAAACTCTTAAAGATAAATGCAAAATATTTGAATTACTCATTTCACTGTCCAAAAGGTAGGCGAATGTTTTTCTGAGTAAGGACCCAGAAGTGTATTAATCAATACCCCTGGTGTCCACTTTCTTGAGACCTTGTTCATGTTTGTATTTTTTTGTTGTTGTTCTTGTTACTTACTTACCCTACAGGTTGTATTTCTTAAATATATTTTAAATTCATTCTCAGTCCTGTGATTTTTCCATGAGCTTTCTTCCTATGACCCCTCATCACCTCCTATGTCCTGCTGGGCTCTCCCACCCCTCCCCTCCTCATGTACAGTGGCCCCTCACAGTTCCTGCCCTTCTGGGAACTGCTGTACTCTTTCCTGCTGTGAGCCCTGTTACCCCTTTCTTGTACTAAAATGCCTCTCCTTCTATTTGTCTTTATGAGCTCCACCTCCACTCTTCAAAGGCTCCAAAGCCCCAAGGAATGGCATCTTCTCAAAAGATTTCCTAAGAAGCTGCAAGTAATGACAGTATCTAAAGCTACCCTTTCTGCTATGGCAATGTTATATTCAACCTGGTATTGACTCTTGGTAAGTTTTCAGTTTAAGTTTATTAGGTGCTCACATGTTAAAATTCCAGAGACGCAGAGCAGAATGGAGGCGGCCAGGAGCTAAAAATGGGAGGAAATGAGACTTTCAGGTCCACAGGTGTGAAGTTCCAGTTATGCAAGAATATGTTCTAAAGATGTGTTGTGAAACACATATCGAAATATTATTAATAGAAATTAAATAGGTTGGTGTTTGTTTAATAGAATGTCAACAGAGCTTCAGGTCAAAAATAAGTTTGTTTGTTTTAACCTTTGTGCTCTTTATCAGAAATGGAGTATGAAGTTTTGGCACTTAAATGGGAAATTCTGTGTAAACCTTTCTGCTTTATAATTCTATTGTATGGCTGGAAGGAAAGCTTTCACTTTCCTCTCTAAAGGTTCACTGCGGAAATGAACCAACAACAGACAGCTTAACAGGAGAAGAAAAACGTAGAACAGGCAAAAACATGGGAGCCTGCCGAAAAATGAGACTGCAAGAAGGGTCAGATGGTTGGTGCTTAAAGAGTGCTGTCTTTTCAGGAGAGAGGGAGATGGATGGAGATGGAGGCAACTATGATTATTCCAGGTAATCAGTTTTCCACCTGATTATTTGTAACCTGGGTGTGACTTTCTTGGCGTTCTGTGGATGCTTATCACTATTGTGTTTCCGGGAGTTTCTACAGTTGGCCTTTTCCTCCGAAAAATTAGCTTATGTGAGAGTATACTAACTTCCTGTAGAGATATACTTGTAATCACACATAAGAAGAAATTATTTCAAACAATTCATAGTTCTGGACTTTATTATGAATATTGGGTTACCAAAAACATCAGGGAAATGATTTATTAGCATAAGAATTATAAAAATATCTGCCATTTACATTATGAAAATTAATAAAATTAAAAAATAATTATTATATTACCAGGGTTTACTGGTAATATAATTTTATATTTGTCTCTGCTAAATAGACTAAGGTGTAAGGATTTATAAATTACAAATCCAACTAAAACCAAAATATTCCTTATTTATATAATTTTTAAATCAGTAAGACTAATTTGATATTGTTAGTTTAATAAAATAGCTGTATCTTCTAAGTTATAGACAAAATTCTCATATTTTTCACTTTAAATATTTGACTTAGTTGAACATCTGACATAAACAGAGTATTAATATTACTAACAAAAAGATGATCAAGAAAAATCAAAATCTTTTCTTGTATCTTGGTTTTCATAAATAATCTAAATAAACTTTTAAATAAATTATGTATATATAAGATAAACACATTCTACACTTTTTGTATAATTTAAAATCTTAAAAATAAATAATAGATGTTCATTAAAAATCTAGGTTATTCAAAATTATAAATGTTTTAAAAATTATTTTGAAAATTTGTAAAATAGTTCTCATTTATAAAATATGAATATCTGAGAGACTATTTAAAATTTTTTATATCCTATGTTTTTAATAAAATTTATGGTTAATTAAAAATTAAAAATTTGAATTAATATATAATTCCATGTGTAAAGTAAGCCAAAAAAAAAAAGTTTTAATTTTTAAAAATGTGTCGTAAAATGTATAGGTTATTAAAATAATTTTGCCAAATTCAGAGGTTATTTATGGGTTAATTACAAAACAAATTGGAGAGATAAAAAGAATTATAAACATAGACATATTTTTGTAAAAAAAAAAAAATAAAACAGCTAGGCACAGTGGCTCATGCCCATAATCCCAGCATATTGGGATCATATGAGGCCAGGAGTTCGAGACCAGCCTGGTCATAATGGTGAATCCCTATCTGTAGTATAAATACAAAAATTAGCCAGTGTAGTGGTGCATGTCTGTAATCCCAGTTATTCAGGAGGCTGACTCAGGATCATCACTGGAACGTGGGCGATGGAGGTTGCAGTGAGCTGGGTGACAGCCTGGGCAACAGAGCAAGACTCTGTCTTAAAAAAACAACAACAAACAAACAAACAAAAACAAAAAAACAGAAAACTTTAAAATGTAATTTTATATTGAAAAATCTTACGTAATTTTGTCTTAAGATAATTGATTATTTTAAAAACACAAATTAAAATGTCCAAACATATATTAGTCTATATAAATTATATTAAAATTTAAAAGTATTTAATAAAATTATGTATAATTAAATGGACTACAAACTTAAAAAATTATAACAGTATTTCTAAGAATTAAATTTTAATCTTGAAAACACACTAACATAAAGCTAAAGATTGTAATTTTCTATGTCAAAACAAAATTTTCTTAAATATTAATTTACTCTAATAAAATTTTTAAAAGTTGATATTTAATTCTAACATCTATTTCTCCTTAAAATTTCTCAAAATTGTATCTCAAAAGTTCAAATTTTGTTAACCTTTCTACACAAAATTTACAGATTTTGATTTACTACCTTTTAAAAAGATGTAATTGTTTACTTCACTGAGAAAATAACTTTTTCATTTAACTTTTTTGACAACTGCTGTAACGTTTTTCTTCTAATTCTACTCTTATGGCCTAATGATAAAATATTTGTTTTAAAAATATTGAAAAATATTCAATATAACTCAATTTTAAACTCTTAACTCTTCTTAATATTTCTAAAGTATTCAGTGTAAACAAGATATTTCTTATGAGAGTTATATATGCCCAATATCAAAATACTAATTTTATTTTCCTACTTTAAAATATAACATGCATTTGTAACCCTAGATACACTCTTCCAACAGCTAATTAAATACATATATTCTTTTTATAAGATTTAACTTCCAAGTTATATAAAATATTTCTCAATAAAATCAAAGCAAAACAATTAATCTACATACAATTTTTATTTAGCCTTTTGAATAACTGACCTAGGCTGGGTGGGGTGGCTCACACTTGTAATCCCAGCACTTTGGGAGGATGAGGTGGGCAGATCACCTGAGGTCAAGAGTTCGATACCAGCCTGGCCAACATGCCGAAACCCCATCTCTACTAAAAATACAAAAATTAGCTGGGCATGGTGTCATGCATCTGCAATCCCAGCTACCCAGGAGGCTGAGGCAGGAGAATCACTGGAACCCAGAAGGTAGAGACTACAGTGAGCCGAGATCATGCCACTGCTCTCCAGCCTGGGCGACAGAGCAAGACTCCCTCTCAAAAAAACAAAAACAAAAAAATTGACATATAAAACAAACTTTTCACATTTTGTCAAGTAAATTCTCTTATCTTTCTTAAATTTTAATTACTAAAAAAACTAATCCTAAAATGGGTTAAGATGTTAACATCCATGCAACTTTCTATTATATTTTCAGTGCTGATGTTGGATCTGGGGGTTATCGGATCACTGCTGGCTTCTCAGGCTCAGGCTACAATCTTCATAGGCACCTGACTAATCAGACAACCCGGGAAGAGGATGAGGCTGACCACCACTGTGAGGCAGACCAGGGTTATGGGATCAGCTTTGTGTAACTCACAGTGACACAGATAGAGGAGAATGAGGCAAAAACCTCCCAGATGATCCGTGCTGCCTCCACTTCCCTCCCATTGGCCTACCCACAGTTCAGAAGGGGCTTTCCTAACCCTTCCTTAAGAGCTTCCACCTTTTCAGACATAATAATAATTATTATTGTTATAATTAATAAGTTACCATTTGCCTATGAGAATGGCCTGTCTTTGCATGTCCAGCCTGTCTTTGCATATCCTCCCTGTCTCTACCCATAGAAAATGTTCCATTGAGTAGCAATATATTTCTTGGGCATGTTTTGAAGCATGAAAGTTTGTACATGTCTGGTTTCCACCACTCACCTGATGGGATTTTAGTTTCCAAGTTAGAGATACATTCACAGGAGCACTCA
>CAUYLG010011517.1:0-11245 GCA_963573385.1 Cacajao melanocephalus | reverse complement strand
TGACCAGTGATGATGAGCTTGTTTTCATATGTTTGTTGGCTGCATAAATGTCTTCTTTTGAGAAGTGTCTGTTCAGATCTTTTGCCCACTTTTTGATAGGCTTGGTGTTTTTTTTCTTCTGGAGCAGATATTTTTGGATCTAAGTGGAGCAGATTTCAGCATGTGTCTGTATTTCTATATTAGATTCTGGTACAGAATCATCTAAGACATTAAATCATTATTCTCTGCCTCCAGCTCAGAAAGATGGTTGTCCTCTACTGACTGTTCACATTTGTGTTGCATTTATTTTAAATTATAACAGAAATAAATGCTCAGTTTATTTTCCCAAAATTCAAACCATGCAGAAATGCCTGAAGAGCAAAAGTCACTGCTATACTCCTTCCCCATTCCACCTTCTTTTTCTCAAAATAACCATTAAAAGGTATATATTCTTCCTGGCCTTTCTCTGTGTCACACAGAGGTATATGAGCATACAGGTATATAATTTTTGTTGTTCTCATTAACTTGCTTTTTGCACTCAGTACGTACTGGATATCCATCCATGGAAATAGAATTAGTTCAACCACCTTTTTAATTGGCTTCATAAAGGGAAAATGCCCTGTGATTTGTTTGACTCTTCCTTTGTGAATGGATATTTACTTCATTTTGGTTTAAAAAAAAAAAAGCATATAATGATTAATTTGACTTGCTTTTTCCTGATCAGTTTCAACATTAGGCATATTCTCACGCTGTATTATGATACTTCCTTTGAAGGCTATTAGGCTCCTGGGGATCCTTTGGAAGATTGCTGTGATCATCAATACATACTATCAGGCCACCTGGAGTCTGGAACAAAGCAAATTGAGATTCTGGACAATGGAGCAGAACCATCCTTCATAGTCCTTCTGGGCATCTCCCTATCTAATGATAGCCTTCCTCTTCCTTCTTTGTGAACTAACACAGAGGCTTGTGGGACTTAAATCAATAGCTCTCATGGGGCAAGTCATCAAGTTTGGGAAATATTTTAGGTTTCTTTAATCCTCAATTTATAGAAGAGTATTGGCCAATAATCTCTGAGAATCCTCAAAATGGCATTAAAAAATAATATGGATTTTAGAGTCAGACAAATCTAAATCCTCCACTGATCAAATCACTAAACATTTCTATTAAGGGTGCTCCCAGGATTGATGCAAGAATTGAATGGAATATTAGGTGCTCAATAAATGTAAGAGTTCCTTTGATTTTCTTGTTTCCTTCTGTTTAGGCCCCTTGAATGCCTGGGTGTCTCCCTCAACCCACAAGGCACCAGTGCCAGCCAATATAGTCTTGCCCTCTCCTTGAATCATGGACTGGAGCCTGCTATTTTGTCTCTGCCCAGCCAGCTGATTTCTCTGAAGACTAGGTTTTTGTCCTTGCTCTTCTTTCACCTTATATTTAGAAGGGAAAGATTTTCTTGAAGGACACTACTCCACCTGATTATTCTACCCTCTTTTCTCCAGAGCTTAAAAGCCTCTGGATTTCAAAGCCTGCCTGACATTAGATCAAAATTGCCAAGCTTGGATTTAGACTTGACCTTCTCTTATTCATCATTCCCTTCCTCTCCCTCCACCCCATAATTCAGCCTCCATTTATGTTTCTGTGCCCCCATCCCCTCCAATCTGGCCTTCCTGTGGTGGTTCTACCATAGCTTTCCTTTGCTAGAACAATGAGGCATTGCAACGCACTCTATTAGGCTCCCCAAAGTTCACTTGGGCTGTTTATCTTGGTTCTAGTAAATAATGCTGATGAAAAGAAGGAAGCATAGTGGTCCAAGAGAAAGGTATATTTCTCACTCCTCTCTGTCCCTCTTTCTTGCCTATTAGTCATTCATGATACAAGAAGCTCCCCTTTCTCCCAAATTGGAAAAATTTAACAGTCTGTGGAGATAAATCTCTGACAAAGCCAACTGGACAAATGAGCACTCAATAGCCCATTATGGGAGCAAGGGCAAGAGTAGAAAACAAAAATAGCCACTAATATTCCACAGGTCTGAGATCAAGTTAAAACCTTATAGAGACTAAGCAAAGCTTTTGCCTCTTTATATTTGTACCTGGCTCTGTTATTATTGGAGTTATATCTAAGTGCTTTTCTGAAACATATGCAAATATGATTGCCAGAATGTCAGAGGCATGATATCAAGCATTCTGCTTTCATTAACATATCAATCAGTACTTACTTGCCTCTTAGCTTTATTACTAAGACCATGAGTGTCTTTAAGTATTAAATAATCATAAAAATAAAGAAGGAAAATGTTATATATAATTTGCAGTGTTGCTATCTGTATTCATTAGGATATTACTTTAGCTGTTTAAACAGAGACCAAATCACAATAGCTGAAAAGTTGCTTCTCTCATGAAAGTTCCATCGATAGGTTCAGCAGGTAGACACTATTCCACAAGATCACCCAGGGATCCAGGCTCCTTCTACCTTGTTTTGTCATTTCTTACAGTGTTGTTCTTGTCATGATCTAAAGTAGCTTACACCACTGCCACATTCATCCATAAGCCTATGGGAAAAGGAAAAAAGGACATGGAAGGCAAGCAGCTTCCTTTTGGTAACATGATCTAGAATTATGGATATTATTTCTGCTCACATGCCATTGACCAGAACTTGGTTGTGTGGTCACACCTTGCTAAGGGAAACTGTGAAATGTAATTTCTAACTGAACAGTCATGTGTCCAATTAGACCTTAGGTGGTTCTGTTACCAAACTTCACCATGCCACATATACAACTTCTAGCCTGCTTTTTAAAAAATATTTTAGTAATCATTTCCCCATGTTGTTAATAAATCTTCATGAACATCAGCTTTAATGACTATATAATGGTTGTACATATGGAAGTATTTCCCTGCTGTCAAACATGTAGGTAGTTTCCAGTTGGGGATTTTATAAATAGTACTGCAGTTAATATCTGCCATATGAATCTTTATTTGCTTTTCTGGTTATTTCCTTTGTATTTATTCCTACATCTAAGACTTGTTTTACTGAAAAAATTATAGCAATTAACCTTCTCCTCAGCAGCAAATGAAGGAGTCAAATTTTATACCACCATCACTTGCAATAATTTCATTTTATTTTTTATCTTTGCAAATTTGATCAATTGAAAATGATATCTAATTATGATTTTAAATTTCATTCCTTTAATTATTAGTGCATCTATTTTATTACTCATGAATTTAACATTTCAGATATTTATTATTTGTATTTCTCTTAAGAATTTGTCTTTGCCCATTTATTATATTAGCTTTTTTCCAACTGTAAAACAAGAGAGTAATCGTACCTGCATAATAGAGTATAGTAAGGATCAAACAAGAAAAGGAATAACAGAAACTTTGTTTCTTCTGGTTTCTTCTGAATGAGTTCTGCAGACTTGGGCACAGTCTATGTAGCAGCTACAATGAAGTGGTCTGAAGAGCCCTCATTACTCTGCCACACAACCCCATCTTATTTTCTTCATTGTACTGATGATGATCAAAGATTCTATTTTTCAATTGTTTACTTATTTTTGTCCCTCTCCTTCTCCACTATAACTAGGCCCTGGTCTCTATTCTCTACTGATATTTCTCTACCACAAAAACAGCATCTGGCAAACAGTAGATTCTCAATTAATATTTTCTAGATAAATAAACATCCTTCCCTCACTGCCAGAATTTCTTGACCTTGTTAAAAACTTAGGAATATTCTTCAATTACCTCTTTTCCAAAGACAAGATGTGAAGTCCCCCACAAACCCTCCCACACTCATGCACACTCATTGACTCATGCTTCTAGGCTCTTGTTGGCTCAGCCCCTGTTGGTCACTCTTACTATCTCAATTCAAAGTGCCTCCACCAATTGCTTCCTAACATTCCACTGAACTGCATCACACATCTGGCATGGTTTCTACTAAAATATATAAGTTTCTAATCAGGAATAGTCTCTAATATAGTCTGTAATCAAGAATGAAAAGAAAAGACAAAAAAAGAGGAGAAGAACTCTGATCTGGCTGACTGTAAAATATTACCCTCATGCAGAAAGGAATGTGGTTTCCTGACATTCTGGTTGGAATCTGTGAGCTAGCAACAGGCTGTGTTGGTAACAGAGAGCTTTTTCATATCCTCTGCCAGATGACGTGTACTTTTCCAAGCCACAGGGTGGGACAAATAGAGTCCATGACTGTACTTCTCAATCCAACACCACTGATGTGGCAGGATTTGGAAATTCTCCTCAAGTCCAGCACATAGTCCTTCTATATCCTGCTTATCAGAGCTGCTGCAATTAAAAAATATATACTCATACATTTTGAGAGGGATTTTCATGGGATGTTAGGAGAGAACAGATGTGGTCCCTCTATCTAGAACGAAAGTCTAGTTAATGTCAAATTTTAAATTCATTTTATTTAGCATGCAGTAAGAGGTATTGTATATTTTTTCTTAGATGTCTTGTCCTGTTTTACTTTTGTTGTTTCAGAATTATGGATAGTTTCAAATGCATTTTAGTATTTGAAAATTAATCTCTTTAATTTGCAACTATTATGGTCTATAGGAATAAACGTTTATGAGATCCAATAATTAAGTAATTAAATTTTAGAGTCTCTTTGACAAATTAAAAAGCAGAGAGAACATACGGATTGTTTTTGGAACTTAGGGCTGAATATTCTCTAGTAAAAATATGAGCTATCTTTCTGAAGTTCCCATGGAAGGCATACCTCCAGTTCTCTCAATTCCTAAGCCTCTCTCAGCCTCCATTTCTCTTCATGCATATACTTAGTTCCTTTCTGAATTGAATAAAACTCTGCTTTAGTAAACCTACTTCAAAAGTATGTTCTGACCACCCTTAACCCCAGATCTTCCCATCTTGAGACAAGGGAAAATACGCTCTTCTCTTGTTCTATTTAAAAGTCTCTATAAACTCATGAAAAGAGTTTAGAGTCACACGAGATACATTTTTACTGGAGATTCACTGGTAAGGGAATAAGTGGTTGGCCAGATAAACAAATCTCTTCATGCGTACCATTATCTCACTACATCCTAAATGTTTGTTCAGTGAGGCTGTCTATTGCAGGCAACAACCAGTATGTCTGAAACTAAAGCAGACTGTTGTTTCCTCAATCTTTTCCAGATCTGGCCTGGGATTTACATTTGGGGAACAAGGATATAGCAGCCCAAGAATAATTAGGTGGAGAAACATATTTACTCTGATGAACAAGGCACTGACATGGCAAACTAACCAAAATATTCCCAGTCACAGATACGATTACAAACTATCTCTCTCCAAGTCCTCCTGTCCTGCTGTTGTTTGAGTGAATATACCCAATTCCATCTTAATTCCTCTTAATGTTCCTCACAAATTGATGACCTAATACTTCATGCCAGGATATTCCTGTTTATACTGGAATTATAAGGCATTTTAACTATCATTTTGCTTTCAGGGATATTAATTTCTACAATACAGAAAATGTTGAAACTTACAAGTCTGTGAAACCAGAATTTACAAAACCTATCTTGTTCTGGGTAACATGGAAACAGTCAAGGGATAAATTGGTATTTAATAAAATCATGCTTTTATTATTACTATAGGAATTCTCGACAGTACACAAATACAGATGCTGAAAAGGAATAAAATATAAAGCACATCTGGCATATATTAATATAAAGGCAACTAAAATACAAATATACAAAATTCTAAAATAACTACTCAGAACGGTATTTAAAAGTTCCCAAGGTTTTCAGTTTAGAAGACCAATTTTTTACAAAGTTCTCATATGTCAACAGAAGTGGGCATCATTAAGACCTAGCCCAGTAGCTAATGAATCTGGAAGATTTAATCTAAATGGATCTTTCTTCTACAGTATTTTAAAAGACATTACATGTCAGATGTTCCAAGATTATTCTTCAGAAGTGTTCAGAGAAATGGCTTTGATAATGACAGCTTTGAATGTGGGCAGATCTTCATTTCTAAGACAAAATCTGAAACTAGGTTGAGGCAGTGACAGTCACAGGAGCCTATAAGCAAGGTCACTGTTAGGAAAGACAGTAGCATGCCATCCTCTCAGCTGATAGAAATGGGCTTTGGGCCTGAAATACTTCCTTACCAGGAGATAAAGAGTCCTCACAGCCTGTGCTGGACTTGTCACGTTGTGTGAAAATATCTTTCCCTAATTCAGACTCAATGTATGCTCTTTTGTTCTGCTTAAGCATGTGTGTTATTTGGCACCTGGCCAACCCCATGATTATATCTGTTCCCTGTGGGAAGGGAATTGAATTCTTCCACTATAGCACAAAAGGGGTGTCTGCCGACCAATGACCCTGTGCCAGATGCCAGGTGGGACCCCCTGGCCATGGAGGACCAACACCTACCACTGAAGCTGACCTAATTCCATCTCTTATCTATGTGACTGAAGCATTACTCCATCCAGTACTTGACTGCTTTGTGTTTTCCTTGGGGACAGAGGTGCTTCTACTTCTGCTTCTGATAACGGGCAGCAGATGCCACTTGCTTGACAGTCATCCTTTAGATGCGGCAATAGTCCTGCCTCATAAGTACCTTAGCATGAGAATAAGTTGAAAATGCTAAGCTAGCTGCAGTACCGGATGAGCTTCCAAGTTATCCTGTAGGGCTTCTAACAGCACATAGACATCACTATGATGGGTTCATCCAGAGGAAATGTGGAGGGAACACTGAAAACTTTCTCTTGAAGAAGTTGTAGAAACCCTTAGGAAAAGCAGTGTACTGAATTTAATTTGTGAACCAAAGCTAATGGTGAGCCAACCATGAACTCACTGAGTTGAAATACGCCATCAAGGCCGTGTGATCTAAATACCTACATCATTGTTCAACAGAGGCCAGCCTGCCAAACAACTGTATCAGAATCCACCTGGGGAAACAAATGTTCTTCTTTTTTTTTTTTTTTTTTTTTTTTAATCAGAGTATTTCTCTGTCACCCAGGCCAGAGTGCAGCAGCGCAATCTCGGCTTACTGCAACCTCTGCCTCCCAGGTTCAAGCAATTCTCCTGCCTCAGCCTCCCGAGTAGCTGGGACTACAGGCACATGCCACCATGCCCAGCTAATTTTTTGTATTTTTAGTAGACATGGGGTTTCACCATGTTAGCCAGGATGGTTTCGATCTGCTGACCTTGTGAACCACCTGCCTCGGTCTCCCAAAGTGCTGGGATTACAGGCATGAGCCACCAGGCTCAGGCTTTTTTTTTTTTTAAATATACTTTAAGTTCTGGGATACATGTGCAGAACGTGCAGATTTGTTACATAGGTTTACACGTGCTATGATGGTTTGCTGCACCCATCAACCTGTCATCTACCCATTATTTCCCCTAATGCTATCCCTCTCCTAGGCCCCCACCCCCAACAGGCCCCAGTGTGTGATGTTCCCCTCCCTGTGTCCATGTGTTCTCATTGTTCAACACCCACTTATGAATGAGAACATGCAGTGTTTGGTTTTCTGTTCTTGTGTCAGTTTGCTGAGAATGATGATTTCCAGCTTTATCCATGTCCCTGCAAAGGACATAAACTCATCTTTTTTATGGCTGCATAGTATTCCATGGTATATATATGCCACATTTTCTTTATCCAGACTATCACTGATGGGCATTTGGTTTGGTTCCAAGTCTTTGCTATTATGAACAGTGCTGCAATAAACATACGTGTACGTGTCTTTATAGTAGAATGATTTATAGTCCTTTGGGTATATACCCAGTAATGGGATTGCTGAGTCAAATGGTATTTCTGGTTCTAGATCCTTGAAAAATTGCCACACTGTTTTCCACAATGGTTGAACTAATTTACATTCCCACCAACAGTGTAAAAACATTACTATTTCTCCACATCCTCTCCATCATTTGTCATTTCTGGACTTTTTAATGATCGCCATTCTCACTGGCATGAGATGGTATCTCAATGTGGTTTTGATTTGCATTTCTCTAATGACCAGTGATGATGAGCTTTTTTTCACAAGTTTGTTGCTCACATAAATGTCTTCTTTTGTGAAGTGTCTGTTCATATACTTTGCATATTATTTGATGTTTTTTCTTGTAAATTTAAGTTCTTTGTCAGTTCTGGATATTAGCCCTTTGTCAGATGGATAGATTGCAAAAATTTCCTCCTATTCTGTAGGTTGCCTATTCACTCTAATGACAGTTTCTTGTGCTATGCAAAAGCTCTTTAATTAGATCCCATTTGTCAATTTTGGCTTTTGTTGCCATCACTTTTGGTGTTTTAGTCATGAAATTCTTGCACATGCCTATGTCCTGAATGGTATTGCCTAGGTTTTCTTCTAGGGTTTTTATGGTGTTAGGTTTCATGTTTAAATCTTTAATCCACCTGGAGTTAATTTTTGTGTAAAGTGTAAGGAAGGGATCCAGTTTCAGCTTTCTGCATATAACTAGCCAGTTTTCCCAACATTTATAAATAGGGAATCCTTTCCCGATTTCTTGTTATTGTCAGGTTTGTCAAATATCAGATGGTTATAGATGTGTGGTGTTATTTCTGAGGCCTCTGTTCTGTTTCATTGGTCTATATATCTGTTTTGGTACCAGTACCATGCTGTTTTGATTACTGCAGCCTTGTAGTATAGTTTGAAGTGAGGTAGCATGATGCCTTCAGCTTTGTTCTTTTTGCTTAGCATTGTCTTCACTATACAGGCTCTTTTTTGGTTCTATATGAAATTTAAAGTAGTTTTTTTCTAATTCTGTGAAGAAAGTCAATGGTAGCTTGATGGCGATAGCATTGAATCTGTAAACTACTTTGGGCAGTATGGCTATTTTCACAATATTGATTCTTCCTATCCATTAGTAGGAAATATTTTTCCATTTCTTTGTGTCCTCTCATTTCTTTGAGCAGTGGTTTGTAGTTCTCCTTGAAGAGGTCCTTCACATTCCTTGTAAGTTGCATTCCTAGGTATTTTGTTCTCTTTGTAGCAATTGTGAATGGGAATTAACTCATGATTTGGCTGTCTGTTTGAATTTCATTGGTGTATCAGAATGCTTGTGATTTTTGCACATTGATTGTGTATCCTGAGACTTTGCTGAAGTTGCTTATCAGCTTAAGGAGATTTTGGGCTGAGATGATGGGGTTTTCTAAATATACAATCATGTCATCTGCAAACAGAAATGATCTGAATTCCCCTCTTCCTATTTGAATATCCTTTACTTCTTTCTCTTTTCTGATTTCCCTGGTGAGAACTTACAATACTATGTTGAGTAGGAGTGGTGAGAGAGGGCATCCTTGTCTTGTGCCAATTTTCAAAGGGAATGCTTTCAGATTTTCTCATTCAGTATGATATTAGCTGTGGGTTTGTCATAAATAGCTCTTATTATTTTATTATTTTGAGATACATTCCATCAATACCTAGTTTCTTAAGCATTTTTAGCATGAAGGGGTGTTGAATATTATCAAAGGTCTTTTCTGCATCTATTGAGATAATCATGTTATTTTTGTCATTGGTTCTGTTTATGTGATAGGTTACATTTATTGACCTGCATGTATTGAACCAGCCTTGCATCCCAGGGATGAAACCGACTTGATCGTGTTGGATAAGCTTTTTGATATGCTGCTGGATTCGGTTTGCCAGTATTTTATTGAGGATTTTTGCATTGATGTTCATCAGGGATATAGGCCTGAAATTTTCTTTTTTTGTTGTGTCTCTGCCAGGTTTTGGTATCATGATGATGCTGGCCTAATAAAATGAGTTAGCGAGTAGTCCCTCTTTTTCTGTTGTTTGGAATAGTTTCAGAAGAAATGGTAGAGCTCCTCTTTGTACTCCTGGTAGAATTTGGCTGTGAATCCATCGGTTCCTAGGCTTTTTTTGGATGGTAGGCTATTAGTTGCTGCCTAAGTTTCAGAACTTGTTATTGGCCTATTCAGGGATTCAACTTCTTCCTAGTTTAGTCTTGGGAGAGTGTTTGTGTCCTGGAATTTATCCATTTCTTCTAGATCTTCTATTTTATTTGTATAGAGGCATTTATAGTATTCTCTAATAGTAGTTTGTATTTCTGTGGGATCAGTAGTCATATCCCCTTTAACACTTTTTATTGTATCTATTTGATTCTTCTGTCTTTTCTTCTTTATTAGTCTGGCTAGTGGTCTATTTTGTTGATCTTTTTAAAAAATTATCTTCTGGATTTATTGATTTTTCGAAGGGATTTTTGTGTCTCTACCTCCTTCAGTTCTGCTCTGATCTTTGTTATTTCTTGTCTTCTGCTAGCTTTTGAATTGGTTTGCTCTTGCTTCTCTAGTTCTTTTAATTGTGATGTTAGGGTGTCAATATTAGATCTTTCCTGCTTTCTCCTGTGGGCATTTAGTGTTATAAATTTCCCTCTAAACACTGCTATAGCTGAGTCCCAGAGGTTCTGATACATTATCTTTGTTCTCATTGGTTTAAAAAACTTCTTTATTTCTGCCTTAATTTCGTTATGTACCCAGTAGTCATTCAGAAGCAAGTTGTTCTGTTTCCATGTAGTTGTGAGGTTTTGAGTGAGTTTTTTAATCCTGAGGATTTGATTGCACTGTGATCTGAGGCTGTTTGTTATTATTTCTGTTCTTTTTCATTAGCTGAGGACTGTTTTACTTCCAATTATGTGATCAATTTTAGAATAAGTATGATGTGGTGCTGAGAAGAATGCATATTCTGTTGAGTTGGAGTGGAGAGTTCTGTAATGTCTATTATGTCTGCTTGGTCCAAAGCTAATTCAAGTCCTCAATATTCTTGTTAATTTTCTGTCTCCTTGATCTATCTAATATTGACAGATCAATGTCAATATTAAAATGGGGTGTTAGTCTCCCATTATTATTATGTGGGAGTCTAAGTCTCTTTGTGGGTCTCTAAGAACTTGCTTTATGAATCTGGGTGCTCCTGTATTGGGTGCATATATATTTAGAATAGTCAGCTCTTCTTGTTGCATTGATCCCTTTACCATTATGTAATGTCCTTCTTTGTCTTTTTTTATCTTTGTTGGTTTAAAGTCTGTTAAGATTGCAATCTCTGCTTTTTTTTTTCTTTGCATTCTATTTGCTTGGTTAATCTTCCTTCATTCCTTTATTTTGAGCCTATGTGTTTCTTTGCATGTGAGATGGGTCTCCTGAATATAGCACACTGATGGGTCTTGACTCCTTATCCAATTTGCCAGTCTGTGTCTTTTAATTGGGGCATTTAGCTCACTTACATTTAAGGTTAATATTGTTATGTGTGAATTTGATCCTGTCATTATGGTGCTGGCTGGCTGTTTTGCCCATTA
>CAUYLG010011516.1:0-102702 GCA_963573385.1 Cacajao melanocephalus | reverse complement strand
AATTTCTATTTCTAGATCCTTGAGAAATCACCACACTGTCTTGCACAATGGTTGAACTAAGTTACACTCCCACCAACAGTGTAAGTGTTGCTATTTCTCCACATCCTCTCCAGCATCTGTTGTCTCCAGATTTTTTAATGGTGGCCATTCTAACTGGCATGAGATGGTATCTCAATGTGGTTTTGATTTGCATTTCTCTAATGACCAGTGATGATGAGCATTTTTTCATGTTTGTTGGCCTCATATATGTCTTCTTTTGAAGTGTCTGTTCATATCCTTCGCCCGCTTTTGAATAGGTTTGTTTTTTTCTTGTATATCTGATTTAGTTCTTTGTAGATTCTGGATATTAGCCCTTTGTCACATGGGTAGACTGCAAAAATTTTTTCCCATTCTGTTGGTTGCTGGTTCGCTCTAATGATGGTTTCTTTTGCTGTACAGAAGCTCTGAATTTTAATTAGATCTCTTTTGTCTATCTTGGCTTTTGTTGCCATTGCTTTTGGTGTTTTCGTCGTGAAGTTCCTGCCTATGCCTATGTCCTGGATGGTTTTGCCTAGGTTTTCTTCTAGGGTTTTTATGGTGTTAGGTTTTATGTTTAAATCTTTAATCTATCTGGAGTTAATTTTAGTGTAAGGTGACAGGAAGGGGTCCAGTTTCTGCTTTCTGCACATTGCTAGCCAGTTTTCCCAACATCATTTATTAAACTTGGAGTCCTTTCCCCACTGCTTGTTTTTGTCAGGTTTGTCAAAGATCAGATGGTTGTAAATGTGTGGTGTTGCTTCAGAGGCCTCTGTTCTGTTGCATTGGTCTATATCTCTGTTTTGATACCAGTACCATGCTGTTTTGATTACTGTAGCCTTGTAGTATAGTTTGAAGTCTGGCAGTATGATGCCTCCAGCTTTGTTCTTTTTGCTTAGAATTGTCTTGGCTATGCGGGCTCTCTTGTGATTCCATATGAAGTTTGAAGCGGTTTTTTCCAGTTTTGTGAAGAAGGTCATTGGTAGCTTGATGGGGGGATAGCATTGCATCTGTAAATTACTTTGGTCAGTATGGCCATTTTCATGATATTGATTCTTCCTAACCATGAGCTTGGAATGTTTCTCCATCTGTTTGTGTCCTCTCTTATTTCCTTGAGCAGTGGTTTGTAGTTCTCCTTGAAGAGGTCCTTTACAGCCTCTTTGTTAGTTGTATTCCTGGGTATTTTATTCTCTTTGTAGCAATTGTGAATGGGAGTTCACTCTTGATTTGGCTCTCTGTTTGTCTGTTATTGGTATATAGGAATGCTTGTGATTTCTGCACATTGATTTTTTATCCTGAGACTTTGCTGAAGTTGCTTATCAGTTTGAGAAGATTTTGGGCTGAGACGACGCTGTCTTCTAAATATGCAATCAGGTCGTCTGCAAATAGAGACAGTTTGACTTCCTCCTTTCCTAATTGAATATCCTTTATTTCTTTTTCTTGCCTGATTGCTCTGGCTAGAACTTCCAATACTATATTAAATAGGAATGGTGAGAGAGGGCATCCTTGTCTATTGCCTGATTTCAAAGGGAATTCTTCCAGGTTTTGCCTGTTCAGTATGTTATTGGCTGTAGGTTTGTGATAAATAGCTTTTATCATTTTATGATACGTTCCATTGATACCTAGTTTATTGAGAGTTTTTAGCATAAAGGGCTGTTGAATTTTGTCAAAGGCCTTCTCTGCATCTATGGTGATAATCATGTGGTTTTTGTCTTTGGTTCCGTTTATGTGATAGATTACATTTATGGACTTGCACATGTTGAATCAGCCTTGCATCCCCGGAATGAAATCTGCTTGATCGTGATGAATAAGCTTTTTGATGTGCTGTTGCATTCAGTTTGCCAGTATTTTATTGAAGATTTTTGTGTCGATGTTCATCATGGATATTGGCCTTAAGTTTTCTTTTTTAGTTGAGTCTCTGCCTAGTTTTGGTGTCAGGATGATGTTGGTCTCATAAAATGAATTAGGGAGAATTCCCTCTTTTTGTATTGTTTGATATAGTTTCAGGAGGAATGGTACCAGCTCCTCTTTGTATGTCTGCTAGAATTCAGCTGTGAACCCGTCTGGACCTGGACTTTTTTTGGTTGGTAGGCTATTGATTGCTGCCTCAACTTCAGCCCTTGCTATTGGTCTATTCAGGGTTTCAGCTTCCTCCTGGTTTAGTCTTGGTAGAGTACAGGTATCCAGGAATTTATCCATTGCTTCCTGGTTTACTAGTTTATGTGAATAGAGTTGTCTGTAGTAATCTCTGATGGTAGTTTGTATTTCTTTGGGATCAGTGGTGATACCCCTTTATCTTTTTCCTTTCTTTTTTTTTTTACACTTTTTAAAAATAAAGATGGGGGTCTCACCATGTTGGTCAGGCTGGTCTTGAACTCCGACCTCAGGTGATCTGCCCGCCTTGGCCTCCAAAGTGCTTGGATTATAGGTGTGAGCCACCACGCCCGGCCCCCTTTATCTTTTTCTATTGCATCTATTTGATTCTTCTCTCTTTTCTTTTTTATTAGTTTTTCTAGTGGTCTATTTTGTTGACCTTTTCAAAAAACCAGCTCCTGGATATGTTGATTTTTGGAAGGATTTTTTGTGTCTCTATCTCCAGTTCTGCTCTGGTCTTAGTTATTTCTTGTCTTCTGCTAGCTTTTGAGTTTTTTTGATCTTCCTCCTCTAGTTCTTTCAATTTTGATGATAGGGTGTCAATTTTAGATCTTTCCTTGTTTCTCATGTGGGCATTTATTGCTATAAATTTATCTCAATACTGCTTTAGGTGTCCTAGAGATTCTGGTAAGTTGTGTGTTCATTCTGATTGGTTTCGAAGAACATCTTTATTTCTCCCTTCATTTCATTGTTTATCCAGTCTACACTCAGAAGCAAGTTGTTCAGTTTCCAAGTGGTTGTGTGGCTTTGAGTGTTTCTTAATCCTGAATTCTAATCTGATTGCGCTGCGGTCTGATAGACTGTTATGATTTCTCTTCTTTTGCATTTGTTGAGGAGTGATTTACTTCCAATTATGTGGTCAGTTTTAGAGTAGGTGTGATGTGGTGCTGAGATGAATGTATATTCTATGGATTTGAGGTGGAGCGTTCTGTATATGTCTGTTAGGTCCAATTGGTCCAGCTCTGTATTTCAAGTCCTGGATGTCCTGGTTAATTTTCTGTTTCGATCTGTCTAATATTGACAGTGTAGTGTTGAAGTCTCCCACTATTATTGTGTGGGAGTCTAAATCTCGTTTTAAATTGCTAAGAACTTGCTTTATGTATCTGGGTGCTCCTGTGTTGGGTGAGTATGCATTTAGAGAGTTAGCTCTTCTTGTTGGATTGATCCTTTTACCATTATGTAATGCCCTTCTTTGTCTCTTTTGATCTTTGTTGGTTTGAAATCCGTTTTATCAGAGACTAGGATTGCAACCCCTGCTTTTTTTTTTGTTCTCCATTTGCTTGGTAAATCTTCTTCCATCCCTTTATTTTGAGTCTGTGTGTGTCTTTGTATGTGAGATGGGTTTCCTGAATACAGCACACCAGTGGGTCTTGACTTTTTTAATCCAGTTTGCCAGTCTATGTCTTTTGATTGGGGCATTTAGGCCGTTTACATATAATGTTAATATTGTTATGTGTGAATTTGATCCTGCCATTTCGTTACTGGCTGGTTTTCTTGCCCATTAGTTGATTCATTTTCTTTACTGCATTTTGGGTCCTTGCCATTTGGTGTGCTTTTGCAGTGGCTGGTACTTGTTCCTTTCCGTGCTTAGTGTTTCTTTCAGGAGCTCTTGTAGGTCAGGTCTGGTGGTGACAAAATCTCTCAGTAATTGCTTGTCCGTAAAGGATTTTATTTCTCCTTCACTTATGAAGCTTAGTTTGGCTGGATATTAGATTCTGGATTGAAAGTTCTCTTCTATATGGATGTTGAATATTAGCCCCCACTCTCTTCTGGCTTTTAGGTTTTCTGCCGAGAGATTCGCTGTGAGTCTGATTGGCTTCCCTCTGTGGGTGACCTAACATTTCTCTCTGGCTGCCCTTAGCATTTTTCCTTCATTTCAACCCTGGTGAATCTGACGATTATGTGCCTTGGGGTTGCTGTTCTTGAGGAATAGCTTTGTGGAGTTCTCTGTGTTTCTTGAATTTGGATGTTGGACTGCCTTGCTAGGCTTGGGAAGTTCTCCTAGGTAATATCCTAGAGTGTGTTTTCCAGCTTGGATTCATTCTCCCAGTCACATTCAGGTACACCTATCAAGCATAGATTAGGTCTTTACACATAATCCCATATTTCTTGGAGGCTTTGTTCATTTCTTTTCACTCTTTTTCTTGTCTTGCCTTCTCTCTCTCTCTTTTTTTTAATCCAACCCTCCCCTGCGCCTTCTCTTTTTATTTCATTGAGTTGCTCTCTGATATCCTTTCTTCTGCTTGATCAATTTGGTTCTTAAAACTTCTGTTTGCTTCATGTAGTTCTTGTGTTGCGTTTTTCAGCTCCATCAAGTCGCTTATGTTCTTCTCTAAACTAAGCTGATTATTCTAGTTAGCATTTCCTCTAACCTTTTTTCAAGGTTTTTGGTTTCTTTGCATTGAATTAGAACATGTTCCTTTAGCTCAGAAAATTTTGTTATTATCCACCTTCTGAAGCCTATTTCTGTCAATTCGTCACATTCTTTCTCAGTCATGTTCCCATGTTGTTGGGGAGTTGTGATCCCTTGAAGGAGAAGAGGTGTCTGGTCTTTGATGGTTTTATCTTTTTTGTGCTGTTTTTTTCCCACCTTTGTGGATTTACCTGGCTGTGATCTCAGGGAGCAAAGACGCTACCGGGTTTCTAGGGACTCCTTCAGGTTACTAGGTAGCTCCCTGTGTCTTTTTTATTTACCCTGAGAGGTTAGGCCTGCCTCTTCTGTTGACCTGGAGGCACTGCTGGGTGGTCAAGAACACCTAGGCTTTCTGTGTTTTTTGTTAAAACATGAAGCCTAGTCCCACCTCTTTAATGGTGGGTTGTATCTTTCCTCCATAGGGCTGGATCATTCAGGGTTCAGCTCAGATTGATACACTGGCTGTGTAACCTGCTGGAGTTAGTGCTTCAGCCCTCTGGGGTTTGTGGGGGAGGCTAGGGACCCACCCAGCCATACTGTCTGTCTCCCCGCTTTCAGCTCCCCCTCTCTCCGGTCATGGGGGAGGGTCCGCCCAGCTGCTCCCTCTGTCTTCCTGCTTTCAGCTCCCTCTTTCTCTGGGCAGGGGGAGGGGGCGATAGCTGGGTCGGCAGACTCTCCCGGCGGGCTTATGGGCTTATGCGTTTGCTTAGATCTGTGCGCCAATCTGGGACACCATCCTGGATTATTATTCAACTCTGCACTTGTAATTCCTGGTGCTTGACTGGCAAAGATTCCGTTTTGTGTATTGCTGAGGCTCTAGGGGAAGCGCTGTATCTGGACCAGGGTGCCAGAGGGGGAGCCTCCGACTTATTGGTCAGATGCACTTTCTGGGTGAAGCAGCACCCCTCCCTGCCTCGGTCTGCCCTGCCTGGGCTTTGCTCACCGTCCGACCAGACCCGTTGAAATGCACCTGGTACCTCGGTTGGAGCTAGGAGATCTCTCGATTTCTGCTTCTCTTTTGCTGGGTGTTGTGCACTGGAGTTGTGTATATTCGGCCATCTTGACTCTATCTCCTGGGCCAGTTTATAATGATCATCTGTGCATTAACTTGATTGAGAATTCACCTATGCCCTATCCATAGAAAATTTCCAGGTGGCTCCCTGTCCCCCTTTTCCCTCAGTTCCTTGGATTGTGGACTATCCCTTAATTTTATCTATGCTGAGTTCCTCTCTCCCCCCGCCCCCCACCTTTTTCTTTTTGAGGTCCTGGGGCTTCGGGACTGATGGTGTCCTCCCTATCTACCAATCCGCCTGTAATTTTTCTACTCCTGCTTAAGGAGGAAGGCTCACATTATTTGTTTTTCAGTATTTTCACTTTGCTGTTTGCTGGGGTGCATATATGTACATATCTTGTGAATACATGGCTATTTTAATGTAATTTTATTAATACAATACAGAAGTTTTTTTATGTGATGTGCCCTAGTTATTCCGTTTGTAAAGAGTTGGTAGAGGCATTGGTCTTGCAAATGGGTTGCTATTTAGGATGAATGATGATCTATGTTAGCAGATAAAATTTATTATTAATAGTATTATTCATTTTAATAATAGTTTCTATAAATTATAACTGCAGATCTAGGCCCAGATACAATTTTTAAAAAATAACTGGGTTGCTAAATTTATAATTTTTTGTCTCCTTAATTCAGATGTTTCAACAGTATCCAAGGATGGCATATCCTCCTCTACATGGTCCCATGAGATTCCCACCTTCTTTATCTGAAACAAACAAGTAAGGTTATTAAATGATTAAAGTCTATAAGGATTATATGTTTGTTAAGATTTACTAAAGGTTAAGTAGATTGTGTGATTTTGAGTTGTGTGATTGATCGTTTTTCTGTCTTCACAGTACAATTGTCATTAATAAATAATTGGCTAATTTTTATAAGACAGAACAGAAATAATTCATTTTTTTAAAGCATTTAAATTAATTTACATAGGATTTTGAAAACTGAAAACCAGGCTGGGTGCGGTGGTTCACGCCTGTAATTCCAGCACTTTGGCAGGCCAAGGAGGGCGGATCATGAGGTCGGGAGTTCCAGACCAGCCTGGCTAATATGGTGAAACCCAGTCTGTACTTTAAAAAAAAAAAAAAAAAAAAAAAAAAAAAAAAAAAAATATATATATATATATATATATATATATATATATATATATATAAAATTAGCTGGGCGTGGTGGTATGCTCCTGTAATCCCAGCTACTTGGGAGGCTGAAGCAGGAGAATTGCTTGAACCCGGGAGGCGAAGGTTGCAGTGAGCTGAGATCGCACCACTGCACTCCAGCCTGGGAGACAGAGTGCATCTCTGTCTCAAAAAAAAGAAAAACCTGAAAACCGTGGACCCAAAATTAATGACACTTATTTTTCTCTTCTGCCTTTCATATTATGGACTCCCCATTTTCTCTCTCTCTCTCTCCCTCTCTCCCTCTCTCTCTGTCATTTTTTGCTTCATATGTGAGACTTCAACATCCTCTTGAAATATTTTCCTTAAAGTTACATGTTTGGAAGTTAGTTTTATTCATACTGTTATCCTTTAGCATATATTTGTTTTATTTTAAATATTTGAGAATTCTTAAATACTTCGTCAGCTGTTACTGGAGTTATGTATTATCTTATAATTATGTAATATTAATTTCTTCATACACGTCAGTGCAGAACATTTTGTGTATCTTGGTGTAGAAAACACTAATGTTGAAATGAACTAAATTCCAATCTCTTGGTGTTCTCCTAGTTTAGTATTGTAAAATTTTGTATTTTTTCCCACCATGACCTGCCTTTCATAGAGGCCTTCGAGGAAGAGGCCCTCCTCCTTCATGGGCCCCTGAGCCTGAACGCCCATCGATTCTTAGTGCATCAGAACTGAAGGAGCTTGATAAATTTGATAATCTAGATGCTGAAGCTGATGAAGGTTGGGCAGGTAAGAAGCAAAATTAATTAAGTGCTTTAAATTGTTAGATGTTTTCCAGCACTCAGTCTGAGTTTTCCTTAATTTAATAGGTGCTCAGATGGAAGTAGATTATACAGAGCAACTGAATTTCAGTGATGATGATGAACAAGGAAGTAACAGTCCTAAAGAGAATAACAGGTAAGTTGTAATATCTTACTAATAACAGTATGAATTTGTTGATACAATATTAGCTGCTTAATACAGAGAGGCTTTATTAATAGACAGTTGTTATTTGTAGCATTTATATATTCTCAGAAGTTTTACTGAATAGAGGGTGATTAATAAGCTCGAGCAGTACAGTATACAACTAATTAAGGAATTAAAATTTGATGTGTCTCAAGATAGTTGAATTAAAAAGATTCTTAGGGCTGGGTGTGGTGGCTTATGCCTATAATCCCAGCACTTTGGGAGGCCAAGACAGGCAGATCACTTGAAGTCAGGAGTTCGAGACCAGCGTGGCCAACGTGGTGAAACCCTGTCTTTACTAAAAATACAAAAATTACTTTACTAAAAATTACTTTACTAAATTTTTACTAAAAATTTTACTAAATTTTACTAAATTTTACTAAATTACTTTACTAAAAATACAAAAATTACAGTTCTGTACCACCACAACTGTAATCCCAGCTACTTAGGCTGAGTCAGGAGACTCACTTGAATCCAGGAGGCGGAGGTTGCAGTGAGGTGAGGTGATACCACTGCAGTCCAGTCTGGGTGACAGCGAATAAAGGATATTTAGATGCTTGGCACCTAGTTTGGAGATCTTTTGAGAATTGGTATTAGGGACCATTTTAAAGTGTTACTTGCTTGACCTGATCCATGTTTACAAAATTGGAGATTAATTCCTTGGGTTACTACAGCTACTTCAGGGCCTTGAAATTTCTTAAAACTTAGTAAACTGCATTAGGACCTTGGAAAATAGGGAGCTTTTTTATTTCTTTTTCCTTTATTCTGGAATATTGGAGCACCAGTCAGGAATATATGGGTTATATATCATAAAAATTGGGTTTTTAAAATACACGGACGTTTGTGAGCACATTTGGTATAATTTTTCAGTTATGGCATTATGACAGTTGTTTTATGATCATTTGAGAAATACGTGTGATTTGTTGTGGCCTTTAAAAAATACCGTAGTTTGAGTTATCTTTTTGTTAAATCAGAGTAAATTAGAATACAGTTAAATAATAATTCCGATGTTACCCAGTTACATTTGGATTATATTTCTTGGGTAGAGGACATAGAAAATTACGTGATTATATTCTTTTGCCGGGATATATGTCTGATACATGTGTTTAGATTTGACAACTACTGTATTGTACCTTCATAGTATATATTTATTGAATGAACAAATTACCACCAGTAGGTCAAACACCCTTCTCATTCCTGAATACAGTTCCCCCCAGAAACCATACAGAAATTTTTTTTTAATTGTGGAAAAAAAAAAGGAAGTACTTATGATACAGTTGGTCCACTTTATTATTATTATTTTTTTGCATTTTGATTTTTCAGTGAGGATCAAGGTTCAAAATCCTCTGAAAACAATGAAAACAAAAAGGAAGCAGATGAAGTTTCCAGCACTAAGTCATCTTCTCAAATGCCTGCCCAACCACCAGTAGCAAAAGGCCCCTATGGGAAAGGGACTCCATTTAATCAGGTTTGTTGGACTCATGGAGATGCTTGTTATTGCAAGGATCTCCTTCTTGTAATTACTGTGTAATACTGTGGATAATTAGTCTTATTACAGAGTGGAATGGGACTTAGAAAAAGAGCACTGTGTATTTTTTCTTGAATAGTCCTGGATCGATCATAATTTTTATTGCATACTAATAGGAATTATCAATACAGTAATTAAAATTATCAAGTAAAAACTAAAGCTTCACCTTTTTCACCTTACGATATAGCTAAGTCATAACAAAGTGAAGGGATAACATTTTTTAAAAATAAACATTGCTGAAGTGTTTTGTGGTTTATTGAATATTTAAATACTAGTCAGTCTTTTTGTGTTACCTGCTACACTATCTGTAGTGAAATCACACATGGTAAATAGGGAGATCTAAAGTCTGAATCATTTTGAAGAACATTGTGAATGAAGGGAAATGTGTGTGCAGCAGATACTTTTGATCCCACTTCTGAGATGGTAAATGGTTGTAAGAATTGCATCGTAAACTGGGAATAAAAAGGGGTACCTTCAGGGGAGTCCACTTACCTCTTTATTAAGGAATCAGTATAGTTAGTGTGTATTTGTTGGATTCATACAAAATCGATGGAGGAACTTGTCCTTTCCGAGGACTAAAAGGTAGCTAACAGTTTCTTCGAAAGGAAAAAGTCAGTAAGCAGCAGTTACAGTATGCTAAGTAGTGTAATCAATGAGGGTACAAAATAAGTTCTTCAAGAATTCATTTAAGGCAGAACGTTGTTGAAGACTAAGTGCTTGAGCTAATTCTTAAGCATGAATCAGCCAGTATACAAAAGGAATATAGCTATTCCAAGCAGTGGAAACACATGTAGAGAAGTATAAGAAAACATGGCACATTCAGGAAATTTAAAGTAGTCTGATATGGGAGAGAGGCAAGAGAACTGTGTAAGAACCACTTGGTAAAAATGTGAGCTGGGCGCAGTGGCTTACGCCTGTATTCCCAGCACTTTGGGCGGCCGAGGTGGGCGGATCACGAGGTCAGGAGATTGAGACCATCCTGGCTAATATGGTGAAACCTGTCTCTACTAAAATACAAAAAAATTTAGCTGGGTGTGGTGGTACACGCTTGTAGTCTCAGCTACTAGGGAGGTGAGGCAGGGGAATCACTTGAACCTGGGAGGCAGACGGTTATAGTGAGCCTAGATCATACTACTGCCCTCCTGCCTGGTGACAAAGCAAGACTCTGTCTGAAAAATACTTAAAAATTTTAATAAATGTATACTCTACAAGAGTTTTAATCTTAAGGCATTGATGATTCATTGAAGAATAAATTTATGAACCTGAAAAAGAAGAATTTTTCAAATAACATTTTAATAACTTTTTGTGTGATATTTTACTTACTGGCATAATGAGGAATGAGAATTTTTCGTTAAAGAATAGAGGAATAGATGGAATATGTCTTGATGTATTTGACTTCATTTGCGACAGTGGTGTATGTATTAGCAAGTGAATGTTGTATATATTTTGTTTCATTGATGTTTTAGATGGTTTTTTTTAAAGATAAATCTTTTTTTAGTTTGCCAAAGAATTGAGCTTACATAAATAAAATTTAGTAATTAGAGGTATAGCTATTAAACTCGAGTGATCTACCTACCTCAGTCAGATTTTCTGGATCAGAATTCCGGAACAGCTAGACTAAAATTCTTTTTTTTTTTTCCCTTTTGAGACAGAGTCTTGCTTTGTCACCCAGGCTGGCATGCGGTTGCACTGTCTTGGCTCACTGCATGCAACCTCCGCTTCCTGGGCTCAAGTGATTCCTGTGCCTCAGCCTCCTGACTAGCTGGGACTACAGTGGTGTGCCACCATACCCAGCTAATTTTTGTATTTTTAGTAGGTAGATACAGGGTTTCACCATGTTGGCCAGGCCGGTCTTGAACTCCTGGCCTCAAGTGATCCACCCACCTCAGCCCCCAAAATGTTGGGATTATAGGCATGAGCCACTACGCCTGGCTAAAATTTTTATTGTAAAGTGAATTTCAGATTCTAACCTTATTGAAATGGCAGAGTGATTCCATAGAAAGTAATCTTAACAATGAGTGATGCTTCTATTTAAAAAAAAAAAAGGGAAAGATGATTTAGCAATCTTGTGGTCTCATTGAGAAAATCAGTACATTCAGAAGTATTTCTAGTATAGATGTATTTTTTCTTTTTTTTCTTCTTTTTCCTTGCTCTGTCGCCCAGGCTGGAGTGCAGTGACGGAATTTCAGCTCATTACCATCTCTGCCTCCTGGGTTCAAGCAATTCTCCTGCCTCAGCCTCCCAAATAGCTGAGATTAAAGGCACCTGCCACCACACCTGGCTAATTTTTGTATTTTTAGTAGAGACAGGGTTTCACCATGTTGAACTCCTGACCTCAGGTGATCCTCCCACCTCAGCCTCCCAAAATGTTGGGATTACAGGCGTGAGCCACTGCGTCTAGCTGATATATTTGTTCTTATATGGTTATTTTTAAGTAATCTTTCAGGCTGGTGTGGTGGCTCATGCCTGTTATTCCAGCACTTTGGGAAGCTGAGGCAGGCAGATCACTTGAGGTCAAGAGTTCGAGACTAGCCTGGCCAACATGGTGAAACCCTGTCTCTACTAAAAATGCAAAATTAGCTGGGCATGGTGGCCCACACCTGTAATCCCAGGTACTCAGCAGGCTGAGGCATGAGAATTGCTTGGCCCTGGGAGGCAGAGGTTGCAGTGAGCCAAGATCATGCCGCACTGTTACTCCGTCATGGGCAACAGAGCACGAATGTCTCCAAAATAATATAATAATAATAATTTTTTTTTCTTTATAATAGGAACGTGGAACATCTTCACATCTGCCACCACCTCCAAAGTTGCTTGCACAGCAGGTAAATTTTAACCAAATGCTTGTTTATGGTTTATATGTTTTATTTGATCTTTTGTTTTGTTTTGGTGGAAAGGTACCACATTTTTTATTTAAAACTTTTATGAAACAGTTACTGATTTTTTACCTTGTGACTCTTGCATGTCTTACTCTTCGTCTTTTTTTCATTTTCATTCTCAGTTGATAAGCATGCTCCAAGTTTCACTAAGAAAATAAGAAGCACCTAGGAGATAACTTTTTTTCATTTCAGTGCCCATATACTTTTCTTCCTATTGTCCTTGCTGCTAAGGACACTTTTTAACTTTGTTCCTTGTATCCTTTTCCACTTAGATAGTGTTATCTCTCATCTTTTAAGAAAAACAAAAAACTTTACAAAATCCACTCTCTTAACATTACTCCAACCCACTACCTTCCATGCCATTGCAGTGTCTGCCCTGTTTCTCTATTCTCCATCAGAGTGAAATTCTTTTTGTGAACTATTTACACGTACTGTCTTTTGCTGCTTATTCTCTCATTAACCCTCTCCAGGCATGCTTTTATTTCCCTTTGAAACTATTATTTATTTATTTATTTATTTATTTTTTAAGAATCGATACCAAAGACCATCCATCATTGTAGTATTAGTTCATGGTAACTGCATGAAAACATTTCAGGAGGAATTTACAATTTCCAGCTTTAGGGACTTGGCCCCTTCAACATAACCTATTTATGAAAGTCCATTCATTAAAAAAAGGGAAAGAACCTCCTGTTGGGCAGGGTGGCAAGGGACAAAGCTAGAACTTGGCCTGTGCCTTTGGAGGCTGAGGCAGGAGGACCATCTGAGCCCAGGAGCTTGAGACCGGCCTGGGCAACATTGCGAATCCGTCTCAACAAAAAAATTGTTTTTAATTAGCCAGATGTGGTGCTGTGAGCTGGAGTCCCAGCTGTGAGGCGGGAGGCTTGCTTAGGCCTGGGTGATTGAGGCTGCAATGAGCTGTGATTGTGCCACCATACTCCAGCCTGGGCAACACAGCAACGCTGTCTCAAAACCCAAAAAACTCAAGAATGTAATGATACCCAATGTTCCTTTTCTAGAAAAATTTGCCAAATATATCTCTCGGATCTGCTGAGCATGTCCTCTGATATGCAAGGCAAGCCTGTTTCTACATCCAGTGTTGAAGCTGGTTGTTAATAAGCTGGAAGTTAATAAGGTTTTCAGAATCCAAATTGATGATAGCTACTGGTCCTTGGGACTGACATCGTTTGGGAATATAACCTCCTCTTGGGCTGAGATGCTGCCACCAGCCCTAAAATTGCACTCCATTCTCAAAACCTCATGGAAGGCTCCTGGCTCCAATACTGAGCTGCCAAACATGCTGATGAATCCTTCACGAATTTGCAACCTCATTGCTGTCCGTCTTTAGCACTCTGCAATGGGTATGCAATCCTGTTCTCTTGGGTTTGCACACTCCATGGTGGGCCTAAGAACCGGGTCGCAGACTTCAGGTTCTTGCAACTGTGGCACTACCACAAGCTTGATCCATGAGCCTCAGCCACGGCAGCCAGATTCGGCCCCACGCTGCCCTGCCAGGCTGCCCAACACCTGGCCACAGCGCCCACCACGAAGGCCATGTGGGCGCCAGAGCCGAGAAGCCATGCCATCTCAACAGCTGCCCTCCACCCTCTAGCCAGGCTTTCTGGGAACATCTCCCCAGAAACCACTAACGCTCGAGCTCTTTATTTGCTCTTGCCCTTAGCGACTATTCCCAGATACCTAGAGAGCCTACCTACATGACAAATGGAGCAAAAGGGCTGAAACTATTATTATCAGAGTCAATGATGACTTCCATCTTGACAAATTCAGTTTTCTTATCTTCATCTTATTTAAATCTCAGCTGCATCATTTACATAGTTGATTTCTCCATCCTTCTTTTGTATTTACATATATTTTTAGAGACGGGGCTTGCTTTGTGGCCCAGGCTGGAGTGCAGTGGTGTGTGTAATCATAGCTCACTGCCACCTGGACTCCTGGTCTCAAGGGGTCCTCTCACCTCCTCCCCAGCAGCTGGAACTGCAGGTATGGACCACCACACCAGGCTAATTTTTTGCAGAGACAGAGTCTCACCATCATGCCCAGGGTGGTCTCAAACTCCTAGGCTCAAGCAATCCACCTCAACCTCCCAAAGTGCTGGGACTACAGACTTTAGCCACCATGCCTCGTCTATGCATAAAACAATTTTTTTTTTCTATTTGCAAAGGAGATACCTCACTATTTTGTTTTCTTTGCTTATCTGGGCCTCCTACACTTCGAGTGTTGGAAGACTCAGCCCTGTTCTCAGTCCTTTTTAAAAGTCTGTATCCTTTTCGTTGGAATGTCTTCTATGAGCTGATAGCATTCAAATATACATTTAGTCCTAAAAGCTTTGCCCTCACTTTTAAGAGTCATATATTCAACAATCAGCATCTCTACTTGGATCTCTAGTAAACAGCTCAAATATGTTCAAGCCATAACGTACACCCCCACTTACCCTACATATGCATAGTGCTGCTTCTCCTGTGTTTCCCATTTCAGGTAATGGCATTATCATTCACATATTTGCTAAGGCTGAAACTTAGAAATTACTCAACTCTTCCTTCTTTTTTTACCCTACATCCAGCTTTGTCTGTCAGCAAATTGTCACCTCTACCTTCACAATGTACGACGACTACTTGCTACCACCTCTTATATTTCCTTTGAGCTATTGGAATGGGTTCTTGACAGATACTGCTTTTCTCTTGTGCTGCCTGCTCACTTGCCACCTTCATCCCTTAGTCTCCTGTAGTAGTTGTTGTCTTTTTAAAACTATGTGTTAGGTCCATTACTCCTTGCTCAGGTCCTTCTCAAGATCTTTCAGGTCTCTGTCTACTTTTCTCATTTCATCTGCTATTCTTACCACATATGCATTGCTCTTCTTGACTTGTTTTACTTGTTCTTTCTAGCTAGCAGATTTTCTTTTCCTGAAATCCTTGTTATGATCAGGGTCTCCAGACCTTCTCTAAACACTGTACTGTGATAGCTGTACATGTCACAACCATCACTGTCATTTCTAGCAGTCCCTCTCCTCTTAACCACTGAAAGCTCTTTATAGCATTTCTGTATACACAGAAGCTAAAAACTAAGACATCTAGAAAAAAGTACAGAAGATCAAATGTTCATAAACTTGGGGCTGACAAAGTTTTCTTAAATAAATAAGACCTTGGCCATGAATTAGAAAGGAAAAGCAGTTGGTCAGTTGGACTTTGAAGAACATCTCCAAAAAAATGCAAAGATATGTTACAGAAAAAAATATTCCTAATACATCTGAGAAAGGACTTGTATCTAGGCTTTTTTTTTTTTTTTTTTTTTTTTTTTTTGCAGCACGGTCTTACTCTGTTGCCCAGGCTGGAGCACAGTCTCAGCTCACTGAGATCCTGGCTCAAGCAATCTCCTGCCTCAGCCTACCAAGTAGCTGGGACCACAGGCATGCTCCACTATGCCCAGCTAATTTTTTTACATTTTTTGTAGAGATGGGGTTTTGCTGTGTTGCCCTGGCTAGTCTTGAACTCCTGAGCTCAAGCAATTCTCCTGCCTTGGCCTCCCAAAGTGCTGGGATTACGGGTGTGAGCCACCATGTCTAACCTGGGCCATATATATATGTATATGTATATATTTTAAATATAACTGAATAATAAGACATAGTTAAATAAAAAGACTTGAACATAGGTTTCTCAAAAGAAAATGTAAGAATGGCCAGTATGTACATGGAAAAATCTTCAATATCTCTACTTATTAGAGAAGTGCAAGTTAAAACCACTGAGATTTTACTACAGAGCCAAAATTAAAGACTGACGACACCATGTGTTGGCAGGGATGTGTAGAGCAGCTGGCACTCTTATACATTGGAAAACCTTATAACAACTTTGGAAAACAGTTTGGCAGTTTCTTGTAAATGAAATATATATTTACCATATCATATGACACAGGATTTCCCCTCCTAGCTGTTTATCCAACAGCCATGAAAACATACATTTACACAAAGACATATGCATGAATGTTCATAGCTGTTTTAATCATGGTTTAAAAACTGGAAGCAACCCACGTGTCTATCATACATGAAACAACATGCTCACAATGGAATACTATCCAGCAGTAAAATGGAGCAAAAATACTCATACATAAAAAAACCTTAAGGCAATTGTATTGAGCAAAAGAAGCTAGCTAAAAAGAGAATATAATTGTATATATCTATATGAAATTCTAGGACAAGCAAAACTACTCAGGGTTAGAGTTGGGGTGCTTAGGGTCACAGGCAGAGCCAGAAGAGTGATGGAAATGTTGTGTCTGGATTGGAGCAGTGATTACACAGGTGTATCATTTGTCCAAACTCATCAATCTATACACTTAAAATATGTGCAGCACATTTTAGGTAAATTGTACTTCCAGGAAATGAGTTGTATAAATTAGGTACTTTTGTATTTGGTTTTTCACTCTGAGCTGTTGATGAAGAAACTGCACCAGAGAGATGAAGTAGTTTGCATATGATAGAACTATTAGTAAATGGTAGTCTGTGTTCATTTAAAACGATACTCAGTCAAGTGTTTTTATTGTACGATTGTTTAATCTTTTGTAAACATTCCAACTGGGTTATACAGGGTTGTTAAGATTTCTTCACCCCTAGTAGCTTTTAAAATCAATATGTTAAAAAACATTTTTTTATCACTTTTATTTTTTTTGCAAGTAGTGATTTTAAACCTTGTTGTTGTTGTTTTATAACACATGAATGAAAATTTAGTCATTGAAACTTGAATCTTTCAGGTGATCCTCCCGTTCTCCACTACGGGTTCTAGATATTCTTTTCTGAATCTTTCAGTCTAAAGATAGAAATTTCTTCACCCAGATCAAGTTGTAGGAATTTCTTCTCCTTTGGGGTATCATTACAGCTCTGTCTTCTTCACTTTGCTTCTTTAGCTCTGTACTTTTACCTGTAGCTGTACCTTAATTTTCTCAGGGCTCACATGCCATTATTTTCCATATTTAATATCTTCATTTCTCTCTCTTAGGCATTTCAACGCTGGCAGCTGCTTCTAAAGCATTCACGCTATATTTCCTTTGTCTCTAAATTTAGATTTTGAGATTTACTGTTGTGCTTCTAATTTTATTCAACAAATAATGAATGAGCAACAACGTCTGGCACAATAAATAGGTACATACTCAGTAAACATTGGACAGCTGGATTAATTATTCTGGTCTTAGTTTGGTGAATTATCTAGATATATTTCCCATCTTATGTGTTTTCATTTTAATATGTTATGTTCATTAGAGAAATTTCTGATACTTTCGTGGGGTTTTTTCTTCTTCTCCATGCCTGATACCCAGTGTTAGTTAGAAAAACAGTTGTCACACTCATTTGATACTTTAATGTTTCAGCATCCACCTCCAGATAGACAGGCAGTACCTGGGAGACCAGGCCCCTTTCCCTCCAAGCAGCAAGTAGCTGATGAAGATGAAATATGGAAGCAAAGACGAAGACAACAATCAGAAATTTCTGCAGCGGTAGAACGTGCTCGTAAACGGCGTGAAGAGGAAGAGCGAAGAATGGAAGAACAAAGGAAGGCGGCTTGTGCAGAGAAACTGAAACGGTTGGATGAGAAGCTTGGCATCCTGGAAAAACAACCATCTCCAGAGGAAATTAGGGAAAGGGAGAGAGAAAAAGAAAGGGAGCGTGAAAAAGAACTTGAAAAAGAACAAGAACAGGAGCGAGAGAAGGAAAGGGAAAAAGAAAGAGAGAGGCAGCAGGAAAAGGAGAAAGAGCTGGAGAAGGAGCAGGAAAAACAAAGAGAAATGGAAAAGGAAAGAAAGCAAGAAAAAGACCGAGAACTAGAACAGCAGAAAGAAAAGGAAAAAGAACTACAAAAGATAAAAGAACAGGAAAAGGAATGTGAGCTGGAGAAGGAAAGGGAGAAATTAGAGGAGAAACTCGAACCCAGAGAACCTAACTTAGAGCCCACAGTAGAAAAACAAGAAAGTGAAAACAGCTATAATAAAGGTATGATAGTCTTGTTCATTCTCTTTTATAAACTTTACAAAGAGCTCTATGTTGGTTACAGTTTGGGGTTTGTGTATTTTAAATATATGTAATCAAAATAAAAGCAATTGTTTTATGATAGCATTTTCAGTAAAAAATACGGGCTAGAGCCATGTTTTCTAATTTTTTATATGAACAGACATCCCTGAAGTGTTTCTTAGTTATTGGATGAGCTTTATTTCTGTTTTATCTGCAGAATTGCATTGGCTTCATAGTCACATATACTGATTCTCCCCCTGCTTTTTTCTGACTCCAAGACATTTAAGCACAATCTCATTTGTTAACATATATTACTACCTCTGAAACTGAACTGGCATAGAGCTTAATGAGAATGTTGGATTATCATAATTAAATGACTGCACCTAGTTCATAATTTCAGGTTTGCTGTTCTACCGGTTTAAACATGCAAGCTTCCATGGTGTAGTTGATATGCCATTAGACTATAGTTTCCTGGAGTAATTATACTTTTAAAAAAAAATTATTTTTCTAGATTTAATCAACTTTTTGTTCTTCTCCAAGTTGGCTTATAGACTAATTAATGGCATTCAAATATAGTATAAAGCTTTGGCAAAATTAAAGTTTAGTTTGAATGAATGACTTGAGTTAAAATAGAAATGCAGTTTTATTTCAGTGTATTTTCTGATGTGGAAATATTATAACTTTTCTAACTTGACATCTCATACTCTTTTCTGCAACGCACTCCTGCTTAAAATAATAAGAATGTGTTTTTTTAAATAGTTTTTATTTATATTCAGGGTTACCTTCAAACTTGGCTCTTAATGTAACTATAAGAGTATGAATATTTTATTTATTTATTTATTTTTAATGAAATGAGGCCTGCATGGATCATTTGTTAAGACTGTAAGATTTCAGATTTTTTTTTCATATTAACCGATCTAGAGAGACTTTACTATTGATAATGGACTTACATTACATAAGTACTTAGGAGGATTGCGCATAACACCAAAATAGTGAAATAGTTTATAAGAGAAAGGAAAACATCATAGTTTAATACGTTTTATTTGCGGCTTTATTTTCATTCACATTTTATGTCTTCTCTCTCATGGCAATTTAATTTTAGCGTGGCTTATCAGTGAGATGTACCCATATATTTTTTCCCCTCAATTCTGATACTAGACACTTAAAATTTTTTGGTTTGTTTTAATGCTAAGATGTTCTCAAGACACACGTGATTTTAAAGTCAGTGCCTGTGTGGCTCTTTTTCCTCCAATATATTATTTTCTCTTTTCAACTTTTTTTTTTTTTTTTTTTTTTTTTTGCTGTGTTGCCCAGGCTGGTCTCAAACTCCCAGGCTAAAGTGATCCTCCCACTTCAGCCTCCTGAGTAGCTGTTATTACAGTCTTGCACCACCATGACCTGCTCACTCTTTTACAACATTCTTAATATTGAATGTAATACAAGCAATAAAAATGTTAATTGTGATTCTTAACAACATGCTTTTATACTGGGAGATAAACTTCCATTTTAAATTTATTACTAGTTATTTGAGAAAAGAATTTGTAACAAATATGGCTTTGTAATTGTGACAAATGACTATTCTAGAATTAATTATGTTTGAAGATAACTGGTGATCACTGTTGTCTTCAGGCTTAAACTCATTAGTTTTCCTTACAGATAATAGTCCCTTTATCCAATAAATAAAATAAACCAAGATGCTCTCTTTTTTAAGTATTTATAGGCCATTTGTGTTTTCACATATATTTTAATAAACAACCAGTAAATATAATTACATTGATGTTTATTGAAACAAATGGAAAATTGGTAGAGTTGGAAATGTTTCATTATTAAAAAAATGCATATCAAATATAGATTTTTATATGATGAAGCATTTGGATCTCTGCTCTCCATCTCTAAGAATGCAGCTTTTAGGAAATCTAAGGTTTTGATAATCTAATGTTACCTCATTGATAACTACCAGTGTTAAAGTAGAAAATAATATTTTGGGATGTCAGATATTTTCCTCCTCATTAACTTTTATTATACCCCAGTCTGTTTCATTCTAGTGTAAATATCTTGTGTTTGATAAATGTCATAGATGAATACTGTTACGTTTCACCTTTTCTTTGGGCAGAGGAGGAACCTATTTTCACTAGACAAGACAGCAATCGCAGTGAAAAGGAAACCACACCAGTGGTGCATGAAACAGAACCAGAATCAGGGTCTCAACCTCGTCCAGCTGTATTATCTGGCTATTTCAAACAGTTTCAGAAGTCTTTACCACCACGATTCCAGCGGCAGCAGGTAATCATAAAAATATTATATCATGTATGTGTGATTGAAATGGTTTATTATGCAATAGTCTGGGAAATTAGATATAAAACTTATAATGCATAAAGCACACAAAGTCCCCTTGAAATTCTTTGCCCTTGTAAATAAAAATTAACGTGGGTTTAACTTTGACCTTCTGTGTCATTCCTTTTTATCTTCTGCCTCATTTATGCACACCGTCTTCCATTTTTAGAAAATAGATTATACGGTGCTTGAGTATGAGATAAAATATTGTAGTTCACCTTTCAGTCTTTTGCCAACTCTAACTGTTAAGTATCTTTTGAACTCTTACTTTTTCTTCAAGGATTCAAAACAGGCCATTATTTTGCGATATGAGTGATTATATTAATTTATCAATGTGGAACTAAAATCTCAAGATACCGGATCTTGCTTTTTCAGGAACAGATGAAACAGCAGCAGTGGCAGCAGCAGCAACAGCAAGGTGTACTTCCACAGACAGTTCCGTCACAGCCATCCAGTGGTACTGTCCCTCCTCCATCACACAGGCCTCTTTATCAGCCCATGCAGCCTCACCCTCAGCATTTGGCTTCTATGGGTTTTGATCCAAGGTGGCTCATGATGCAGTCCTACATGGATCCTCGAATGATATCAGGAAGACCTGCTATGGATATTCCACCCATTCATCCTGGTCAGTTGAATTTGCATTTATAGTTTTACAGGATCAAAATTGTTTTTTCCCTGCTTTTAGTTTCAGTTCCTTTGAGAGTTGTAGTCTAGGAAAAACTTAAACCTCTAGATTTTTAATCGGAAAATTATATAACTTTGAGCATCCAGTAATTAAATGTCTGACACTCATATCACCTATGTGGCAAGAACAAATTACTAGTTTGTTTCTGTAGTATTATTTAAAACTTTTCAGATGGAAATAATTCCCTGTCTTATTAGCAATATCTGTTATTGGCTACATTGTTTTTGTTCTTTAAAGTGTTTCCAGCATTTTACTTTTGTCCATATGTTATATGTATTCCTTTTGAAGTTTCTCCTCCATCATTTACCAGCCTAACACTTAAACACTTAAATTTCTTTATAGGTTAGGGGAAAAAAAAACAAGTGAATTAGCAGTCTTTTATGGAATCCATCAGAATAAATCTAGATAATCTGTTACCAGAATGTTACAGAGAAAAATTTAGGGATGATAAGGTGATCACAAATCATGTTTTGATTTTTTAATTTATACTGGTATTTGGAAATTTAAGTACCGTATTTTGTAGAATATTGACCAACTAAGGTAGGTTAATGGAATCCAGAAAAGAATTTTCTCTGAAAGTTATCACGGTATAGTTTTTATAATGTTTGTATTGATGTCCAGAGTCATAATACTTGGTATCTGATTTTTATATGCATATTTCTTTCTTTTGAAGTAAAACAGGCGGCTATTGTGATTTTGCTTATTTTGCTTCCTCAGTTCTTTTTTTTTTTTTTTTTTTTTTAAAGATGGGGTTTCACCGTATTGGTCAGGCTGGTCTTGAACTCCTGACCTCAGGTGATCCGCCCACCTCAGCCTCTCAAAGTGCTGGGATTACAGGCGTGAACCACCGCGCCCGGCGTTTCTTCAGTTCTTAAATGCAGTCTTAACAGCAGTGTTAAAATCTCATTCACAGAACCGTTACATAATTTCCACCAATCTTTTACTCTAGGAAAAAAATACTTTTAATATGGAGAATTCCATGTAACAATTAATAGTCTGTATTCTATGTCTATCATGTTTTGTTTCTTTCATTTTTCAAAATCCTCATTTAATTTTTTTCTGAACTTTTGTTACAGGAATGATTCCTCCTAAACCGTTAATGAGAAGAGACCAGATGGAAGGGTCACCAAACAATTCTGAGTCATTTGAGCATATAGCTCGATCTGCAAGAGATCATGCAGTTTCACTTTCTGAGCCTCGTATGCTGTGGGGGTCAGATCCCTATCCTCATGCCGAGCCTCAGCAAGCAACTACTCCCAAAGCAACAGAAGAGCCTGAGGATATAAGGTAATAAATTAATTGCAATGTAATAGACTATACAGAATATTTTGGTAATAGGAAAACTGTGGTGTTTCTGAAGATCATTCCAATTTAGGACTGAACCATAAATCTGTTTCCTTCTATTTAATTTAGCATGTTACACTTACTCTTTGGGTATATTCTATATATTCATTAGGGCATTTTGTAACATGGTTCTGAACTGAATTGTATGCCGTAATTTAGTATTAGATGTTGAAATTGGCGGGATTTTGTTGAGATAGGAACTTGCTCTGTTACTCAGGCTGGAGTGCAGTGATACGGTCTTGGCTTACTGCAGCCTTCACCTCTTAGGCTCAAGTGATCCAGTCACCTCAGCTTCTCTAGTAGTTTGAGACTACATGCGTGCACCACCACACCCTGCTAATCTTTATATTTTTTGTAGAGATGGGGTTTTGCCATGTTGCAAAGGCTGGTCTTGAACTGCTGGGCTCAAGCAGTTTGCCTGCCTTGACCTGCCCAAGTGCTGGAATTACAGGCGTGAGCTACCATGTGCAGCCACTTGGCAAGTCGTTATTGTAGAGTAGGTATGAAGAAATTTAAGTATATCTACAACACTTACAGTAACTAAAGTGTAGATATAATTTTTCATCAGTGAGACTTTTTTAAAACAGTGTTTTAGGTAACATTTTTAAGGCCAAAATAAGGAGAAATATAATAATACAAAGTTAACTTTGAAGTGGCAGACAATTGGTGGTGACTGTAATAATTTATAGTCATACAGTTAGAACTTCCTGTTTTTTCATGGAGTATTTTTTTGGTAATGTTTTATAAGTATTTGTAATTAATTGGGACAGATAGGCTTACTCTAGTGTACTCTTTTATTCTAGCTGGAAATTATTAGAAATTCACATTAGCATGGTCTTAACTTTGTTTTTCCTTAAGGAATAAGCTTCATTTATTTATTACCATTTTTTATCTTTATTTTTTGAGAAGGGTCTCACTCTGTCAGCCAGGCTGGAGTACAGTGGTGCAATCACAGCTCTCTGCAGCCTTGACCTCCCAGGCTCAAGTGATCTTCCCACCTCAGCTTCCTGAGTAGCTGGGACTATAGGCATTAGATGTTGAAATTGGCAGGTTTTTTTTTTTGTTGTTTTTTGTTTTTTTTTTGTAGAGACAGTTTTGTCCTGTTGCCCTGGCTGGTCTCAAACTCCTGGGCTCAAGTGATCCTCCTGCCTCAGCCTCCCAAAGTGCAAGGATTACAGGCATGAGCCACTGCTCCAAGTCCAATTATTTTTAATAGTGGCAAAAAACACTTAGATCATTAAATCTACCCTCCTAACAAAAATTTAATTATACAGTACCATGTGGTTAACTCTAAGCACAGTGTTATACAGCATATCTCCACAACTTTTTTTTATCTTGTGTGACTGAAACTTTATACCAATGGAATAACAGTACCCTATTTCCCCCTAGTCCTAGCCCCTGGTAGCCACCATTATGGTTTCTGCTTTGATGAGATTGATTACTTCACATTCCTCATGTAAGATATTTGTCCTGACTTACTCACTTCCCTTAAGCATAATGTCCTCAGGGTTTATCCATATTGTAGCATATGGCAGTATTTCCTTTATTTTTACCCCTGAATAATACTCTGTTGTATGTGTATACCACATTTTCTTTATCCATTCAGATGTTGGATATTTCGGCTGTTAGGTCTTGGCTATTGTGAGTAATTCTCCTCTAAACTTTTTATATAGAGAGAGATTCTCATTATGATTAAGAGTCATTGTTTTCTGTTTTATCTTTAGAGGGATTATTTTGTTGTATATTTACATGTGGGAAAGATTGCTTTGTTGGTTATACCTTTGAATTCTTATTTTCATAGGCCTGAAGCTGCGTTGGATCAGGAACAGATTACTGCTGCTTATTCTGTAGAACATAATCAATTGGAGGTTCATCCAAAGGCAGACTTTGTCAGAGAATCAAGTGAGGCAGAAGTGCAAAAGTTTTTAAGCAGATCTGTGGAAGATGTTAGACCTCACCATACTGACACAAGCAATCAATCTGGTTGTTTTGAAGTACCTGATCAAAAGACCTTATCCACTCCTCAAGAGGAGCGGATTTCAGCTATAGAAAGTCAGCCTTCCCGGAAAAGAAGTGTTTCCCATGGATCTAACCATACTCAAAAACTGGACGAGCAGAGACATGAGCCATCTGCAAGCATTCCTAAAGTAACCAGCAGATGCACTGATTCAAAAGAACCAACAGAAAGGCCAGAGGAGAAACCAAAAAAGGAAGGCTTTTTACGATCTTCCGAAGGACCAAAACCTGAAAAAGTATATAAATCTAAATCAGAAACTCGTTGGGGCCCACGACCAAGCTCCAACAGAAGGGAAGAAGGTAATGATAGACCTGTGAGAAGATCGGGTCCCATTAAAAAACCTGTGCTTAGAGATATGAAAGAGGAACGGGAACAGAGGAAGGAGAAAGAAGGAGAAAAGGCCGAAAAGGTCACTGAAAAAGTAGTTGTAAAGCCTGAAAAGACAGAAAAGAAGGATCTTCCTCCTGCACCACCACCTCAGCCACCAGCACCGATTCAGCCACAGTCCGTTCCACCATCAATTCAACCAGAAGCAGAGAAAGTTCCTTCAACTGAAACTGCAACTTTGGCTCAAAAACCATCTCAGGATACTGAGAAGTCTCTGGAACCTGTGAGTAGTGTTCAGGTAGAGCCTGCAGTGAAGACCGTAAACCAGCAGACTGTGGCAGCACCAATAGTCAAAGAAGAAAAACAACCTGAGAAAGTCATCAGCAAAGACCTTGTGATAGAGAGGCCTCGACCAGATTCAAGACCAGCAGTTAAAAAAGAATCAACTTTGCCTCCCAGGACCTACTGGAAAGAAGCTAGAGATAGAGATTGGTTTCCAGATCAAGGATACAGAGGTCGAGGCCGAGGTGAATATTACTCCAGAGGTCGAAGCTATAGAGGTTCTTATGGAGGGCGTGGCAGGGGTGGTAGAGGACACACTCGAGATTATCCTCAGTACAGAGACAATAAGCCAAGAGCAGAGCATGTACCCTCAGGGCCTCTTAGGCAGCGAGAAGAAAGTGAAACACGAAGTGAGAGCTCTGATTTTGAAGTTGTCCCCAAAAGAAGACGACAGCGGGGTTCAGAGACTGACACAGACAGTGAAATTCACGAAAGTGCAAGTGACAAGGACAGTTTAAGTAAAGGCAAACTTCCCAAAAGAGAGGAACGACCTGAAAACAAAAAACCTGTAAAGCCTCAATCTTCTTTCAAGCCTGATAATCACGTTCGAATAGATAATAGACTGCTAGAAAAGCCTTATGTAAGGGATGATGATAAATCTAAACCAGGCTTTATTCCTAAAGGAGAGCCTACAAGGAGAGGCAGAGGGGGAACATTCAGGCGTGGTGGAAGGGATCCTGGAGGCCGTCCATCACGCCCTTCCACTTTACGAAGACCACCTTATCGGGACAATCAGTGGAACCCAAGGCAATCAGAAGTCCCTAAACTAGAAGATGGAGAGCCACCAAGAAGACATGAGCAGTTTATTCCTATAGCAGCAGATAAACGACCTCCAAAATTTGAGCGAAAATTTGACCCAGCTAGAGAAAGGCCTCGAAGGCAACGTCCTACCCGACCACCAAGGCAAGACAAGCCGCCTCGATTTAGACGGCTAAGGGAGAGGGAGGCTGCTTCAAAATCAAATGAGGTAGTGGCAGTGCCCACAAATGGCACAGTTAATAATGTGGCTCAAGAACCAGTTAATACTGTTGGGGATATTTCAGGGAATAAGACACCAGATTTATCTAATCAGAACTCTTCAGATCAGGCAAATGAAGAATGGGAAACAGCTTCTGAAAGCAGTGATTTCAATGAGAGGCGAGAGAGGGATGAAAAAAAAAATGCTGACTTGAATGCACAAACAGTTGTAAAGGTTGGAGAGAATGTTTTGCCTCCAAAGAGGGAAATTGCAAAAAGAAGTTTTTCTAGTCAGAGACCAGTTGATCGCCAGAATCGACGTGGCAACAATGGTCCACCCAAATCAGGAAGGAATTTCTCAGGTCCTAGAAATGAAAGGAGAAGTGGCCCACCGTCAAAAAGTGGGAAGAGAGGGTGAGTACTTTGTTTTAAACATAGTTGCTTTTGCACCTTTAAAGAAGCTGAAAGTAGAGTTCTTGATGAATTACGTAAGGAGCCAGTCTACATAGAGGACCAAAAATCATTGTTCTTCCCAAATGCTTTATTTTCTATTCTCAAAGTTCAAGGGTACTTAAGGAAGAGAAGTTAAGGTGTCTTAGGAGTCTTTGCCTGCCAAGTTACATTTTCCAGAAGAGTCCTTGGAAACTTGTAGCTTTGGGAAAGTTTATGCATCTTGAGCGGGGGATATGTACAGTGTCCTTATTTGGTAAGTTATCTTACCTGATGAGTAGCCCTCCCTTCTTTCGCAGTTTCTCCTTATAAACCTCTAGTGCTACACAGGTATCCTCTAAGATTTCAGTTAATGTTATAACCGTATACTTTATCACTCTATACTGGTTTCTTGAGAATTAGTATTGAACTTTAAAGATAAATTGTATTCCCGTCTTGGGTTGCAAATCTGTAATCAACAGTCATCTAGAGAGAGGCCCAGAAAACAAATCCCTGTTCTACTACCAAGGACACCAGTAACATGGCAAGGGATTTTTTTAAAAAAGAATTTTTCTAAAGTGACCTTTTTTTTTTTTTTTTTTTAAAAGATTACGGTGTTGGTTATAGTAAGCTAATGTTGATTTCTTTAGTATTAGAAGACATTATAAGTAGTTATGATTCAGAATGCCTAGGTTCAAATCTAGGCTCTGGTACTTTCTAGTTGCTTCCCCTTTGCTTCCTCACCAATAAAATGGGGAGAAGATAACAGCACTTAATGTGTGAAGATACTAAGATGATACTTGCGATGCACTTAATACCTGGTATATAATCATTATTATGTGTGCCCTGCTTTCAGACCAATTGCAGATTTGCAGCCTGAGCTGATAAGAATTTAAGAATTTATTTGGACTGCATGGTATTAATCTGAGGTCCTTAGTTTTGCATAGCACTTCCGGTTACTATACTTGTAAGGTATATTTGTCTGCTTTCTGTTGATATAACTGAATACCTGAGACTAGGTAATTTATAAAGAAAAGAAATGTATTTCTTGCAAATCTGTTGACTGCAAAATCCAAAGTTGAGGTGCCACATCTTATGAGGGCCTCTTTGTTGGTAGAGACTCTGCAGAGACCCAAGGTGGCATGCGTATCACATGGTGAGGGGGCTCACAAGAGATGGCAGAACTGGCTTTTATAACAGACCCATTCATGATAATTAACCAACTCCCTTGATAACCCATTCATTAACCTGTTAATCCATGAATGGATCAGTTCGTTTAGAAGGACAGAGCCCTCGTGACATAATTACCTCCCTAAAGTCCCCACCTCTCACCACTGCTGCATTGGGGACCAAGTTTCCAACACATAAACTGTTTTGTTTTCTTTTTGAGATGGAGTCTCACTCTGTCGCCCAAGCTAGAGTGCAGTGGCGTGAACTCAGCTCACTGCAACCTCCGACCCCTGGGTTCAAGCAATTCTCCTGGCTCAGCCTGTCTAGTAGCTGGGATTACAGGTGTGTAATACCATGCCCAGCTAATTTTTGTATTTTTAGGAGAGACAGGGTTTTGCCATGGTAACCAGTCTGGTCTCAAACTTCTGATCTCAGGTAATCCGCCTGCCTTCGCCTTCCAAAGTGCTGGGATTACAGGCTTGAGCTACTGCCCAAACATGAATTTTGAGGGATATATTCAAACCTCAGCTTTAGGGAAAGTATTTTTGCTATTCCAGATAATTTTTAAAAAGGAAATTTTTAACTTGGAATTTGAACATCCCTTTAAAATTCCAAGAGAATCAGGATAACCAAAATACTAAGCAGAATAGTTCATTTCCTGTAACCAAACTATTAGAATTTTAAGTAACAATATTCAGGGACAATTTTGATATGAATTTTGTGCCATGTAAATCTCAACTATGTAGCAAGATTTTTGTGCCATGTAGATAGATAGCAATAACTTTGAACCTGTAGACATGGCAGTGACTAATTATAATAAAATGTTTTTTATAAGAGTACCATGTAAAAGAAAGGAACTCATTCTTCAAATGTTTGAGATTATGGCCAGGCACCTAGTAAGCTTTTATCTTGAGTAATATGATAGGCTAAGATGGAAATGAATTAGTAAACCCATTTCCCATGACCATTTTCACTTGGAAATTAAAAAAAAAAAACCTGAAAATCGTTCTTTTAGGAAATAAGAACTGTAGGAGATACATTTGGTTTGTGAAGTGAATTATTTCCATATTAAAGGTTTTTTAAGTAATTATATCAATATATAAATCTGATAGTATTTTTTTAAATGTACATAGTTGTAATTATGGAATGCTTTTAAAAATTTTTGTTTTTATATGCTGGCCACTTTTGGAGAGCATTCATTTGTGAATACTTTGAACTTGCTTGAATCAGAAATTTTCTGCTGTAAACTGTTAATTAGCTCATTTATAAAATGACAGACAAATAGACTCAAAGAATTTCTGGTATAATTAGAATTGTAGAATTTAATTGCTGGAAAGAACTCTAGGGAGCTAGTCTACTTTGTTGGAAAACTTGGTTTTAGTGAGGTTGTATTCAACAAAAGTCACTAATGCTTGTTCGGTTACAGTTAGGGTTTTCTATCCCAACAGTGTTTTATCTTAGAATGAACTTTAGAAACTGCCAATAAGCATTTTTCTTTTGTTTGGATAGGTGGAAATAGTAATATCTCAAGATATTTTTTTTGTAGGCCATTTGATGACCAGTCTGCAGGCACAACTGGGGTTGACCTTGTCAATGGCAGCTCTGCACACCATCAGGAAGGAGTACCTAATGGTACAGGACAAAAGAACTCCAAAGATTCTACTGGGAAAAAACGAGAAGACCCCAAACCAGGTCCTAAAAAACCCAAAGAGAAAGTGGATGCTCTATCACAGTTTGATCTCAACAATTATGCAAGTATGTCTTAGGTTTCTTTTGTTTCATTTATTTATTTGTTACATTTTAAAATGTAGATGCCACAATTAAAGAAGTCTTCTAAGAAGTAAAGAGTTGGATGTTCAGGGTACACATAGTGGCTGATTATGAAACACTAACTTTATGAACTTAAACTAAAATAACTCCAGCTTTTAGTGTAGCCTTGAACACCTAATAACATTTTTGTTAAAAATAATCCAACAGCATTGCACTATTCTTCAAAATAAAGGGGAAGAAAATTAAGTAAACACTCTGCTTTGCCAGATTTGAGAATGCACAGAAATCCAAATTAAGATTCTTAGTTATATCAGTATAGATGTTATATTATTAAAAACAAAAGAAAAGAAATGTTAAATTCAATGAGTTATGACCTTGGTAAAATTGGTATCTAAGATAAGGCAAATAGAGAATAAATAGTAGGACAAGGAGCAGTGTTACTGTGTGGATAAATATTTTAGGAAAGCCATGAAGTAATAGAGGATCAAATGTGAAGGATAACACAAGCAACAAGAAAATTTTGGATGAGGAAACAGACATGGAATATCTGTGTATAAACATTTGTACATGTAAAATGTGCTACTTGCCATTCATTTGGATGAAACTGGAAGTACTGAATAAAATTGAGAGATTTCCTAAGTTTAGACCAGATAGTAGTAATTAATAGTAGCAATGGGAAAGTTGGGTTAGTTGCTGCAGTTATTCCATTTTAGAGATAGAGATGAGGTTTTTCTTTCGTTTGCCCAATGGTTATTTGTACATATTAAGCCCTGCTCATGGACATTATTTTTAACCAGTGGCTCTCAAAGTGTGGTCCCCAGATCATCATCAGCATCATCTGGAAATTTGTGAACAATGCAAATTCTTCATTTGTTTGTTTGTTTGGGACAGAGTCTTACTCTGTTGCCCAGGCTGGTGTGCAGTGGCAGTCTTGGCTCATTGCAATATCTGCTTCCTGGACTCAAGCAGTTCCCCAACCTCAGTTTCCTGAGTAGCTGGGACTAGAAGCATGAGCCACCATGCCTGGCTAATTTTTTTTTTTTTTGTAGAAATGGGTTTTTGCCACGTTGTCCAGGCTGGTCTCAGACTCCAGAGCTTAAGCCATCTGACCGCCTTGGCCTCCCAAAGTGCTGGGATTACAGGCATGAGCTACCATGCCTAGTCATAATACTGATATATTAAGACTCTGTATGTTTCTGACATGGTGATAGAAATTAAGCTCTTCATTTCAACTCATTTCAGTTATCTTTAAGAGTTAGTCGTCTTTAGTTCTTTTTCCTGGTAACATTGTTTACATAATATCTCTAAAATGTTAAAAAGAAGAGGGCATTGGAAACTGAAAGTAGTGTTCAAATTTCCATAAATGCTACATGCAATTGGGTGAACTAAGGAAGTTGAAGTAATGAGATAGGCTTTACACACACATTTTAGTGTAAGTGAAAAACTGAGGTGAATTTAGAATTATGATGAGGCTTTTCCACATGAAATAAGGTGTGCGTGACATCCTTTGAAAAGACTTTATATTGAAATGAGAATATGCTTCATTTTACAGAGTTAATGAGTTTTAAAGGATTCTAAAAAAGAGATATAAGTGTCTTAGATAAATCAGAATCAACTGGATATTTTTCTTCTGAAATCAAGTTTCTCTTTTTTTTTTTTTTCGAGACAGTCTTGCGCTGTCACCAGGCTGGAGTGCAGTTGTGTGATCTCAGCTCACTGCAACCTCCACCTCCCAGGTTCAAGTGATTTTCCTACTTCAGCTTCCTGAATAGCTAAGATTACAGGCACATGCCACCATGCCCAGCTAATTTTTTGTATTTTAGTAGAGACTCTTTAGTGGACGGTTTTACCATGTTGGCGAGGCTGCTCTCAAACTCCTAACCTCAAGTGATCTGCCTGCTTCTGCTTCCCAAAGTGCTGAGATTACAGGTGTGAGCCATTGCACCTGGCCAAAATCAGGTTTCCATTAGAAAAATGGGATAACAGTAATAAGGTTTTTTTGTTGTTGTTGTTTTTGCTTTATTTGTTTTTGTTTTTGTTTTTTTTTGGGGGGTGGTGAGACGGTGTCTCTCTTTGTCACCCAGGCTGGAGTACAATGGCGTGATCTCGGCTCACTGCAACCTCTGCCTCCCAGGTTGAAGCAGTTCTCCTACCTCAGCTTTCTGAACAGCTGGGTCTACAGGCATGTGCCACTATACCCAGCTAGTTTTTTTTGTTTGTTTTTTTTTTTGTTGTTTTTTTGTTTTTTTTTGTATTTTTAGTTGAGAGACGGTTTCACTGTGTTGGCCAGGCCAGTCTTAAACTCCTGACCTCATGTGGTCTGCCTCATTTGGCCTCCCAAAGTGCTGGGATTACAGGTTCGAGCCACCACGCCCAGCCAGTTTCTAAGGAGTATTTATTTCATTTTTCATTTCATCTCTCAGTCTTTATGTTAATGCTAAATTTTAGCTATTTTAGAAGAATTGTTTGTAGATAGTTTTCCTGTGGCCACTTCCTGGATCATATACCTGTGTTGCCATACCTAACAAGTTTCACCTTCCCCTGTTGCCGTACCTAACAAGTTGTCACCATCCTGAATTGTATACTTGTTTCCAAGAAAAATATTTTTATTGTATGTGTAATTTCCAATTAAAACATACTGTATATTTTTGAAAATTAAATTTATTTAAATTGCTTTACTCTTTCTTGATACTTACAATTGTTCAGACATTATACCTGTAATAAAAAATTATATCACCTTAACTAATTTTTCTTGGAAATATTATTTGATGGATTTATATTTCACATACTCACTGGGATACGGAATAATTTTAAGATAGCCAAAATAATGAATGGTTAGTTGGAAAATAAGTTGAAAAATTATCTTGAGTTATTCATCCCCTCAGTGATTCTGGTATGTGTTCACCTATCACACCTTATATTCACATATAGCTTACACATTTATTTTAATTTATTAGCTTATTTATTTATTGAGACAGGGTCTCGCTTTCCCAGGCTGGAGTGCAGTGGCATGATGGCAGCTCACTACAGTCTCCACCTCTCCAGCTGAAATGATCCTCCCACCTTAGCCTCCCGAGTAGCTGGGACCACAGGCGTTCACCCAGCTAATTTTTGCATTTTTTATAGAGACAGAGTTTCACTGCATTGCCATGTATTTATTTTTAATGACTCCACAGTGTAGACAAGGGTTTACATAAAACAGAGACATTAAGAGTCATAAGACCAGCTAGGCTGGTCATCTTACCTTAAACAAATCAACTTATTTCATTTTTAAAAACAATATTTATTTGTGTGTTTGTTTTTAAAGTAGAGACAGGATCTCCCCATGTTCCCCAGGCTGGTATGAAACTGCTGGCCTCAAATGATCCTCCCACTTAGACCTCCCATCATACTGAGATTATAAGCGTGTGCCGTAACTAAGCCAGTTTATTTCATTTTTTGAAAAAGATAATAGTAGCAGCCACCTCTTAGAATGGTTAGATGCAGATGAGGTAGAATGCTATATAGATCTTTTAAAGCACTATACAGATCTGAGGCTAACAGATAGAGATTAAGTCATAGGATAATTTTGTTTTTTGTTGTTTTTGTTTTTTTCTTTTTTTAAGTCATTACCTCTATATTACTTAAGCAAAAAAAAAAAAAAAAAAAAAAGGACCTGTGTCATTTAAAACAAGTATTTTTAGGATTTTTCAGACAGAGTCTTCCTCTGTCACCCAGGATGCAATGCTGTGGCACAGTCTCTGCTCATTGTAACCTCCACCTCCCAGGTTCAAGCTATTCTTGTGCTTCAGCCTCCTGAGTATCTGGGACTACAGATTTGCACCACCACACCCATCTAATTTTTGTATTTTTAGTAGAGACAGGGTTTTGCCATGTTGGCCAGGCTGGGCTCAGACTTCTGACCTCAAGCAATATGCCCGTTTCAGCTTCCAAAAGCGCTGGGATTACAGACGTGAGCCACCGCACCTGGCCAGTTTTAGGATTTTTATTTAAAACTTTAAGTCTGTGAAATCTTTTTCAAATCTTTACAATGAATGGCCATGCTATAGGGTGGTAAATGGGTTATATACAGTATAAGTTACAGGAACTAGGCCTTTGGCTAGTTAAAAAAAAGTACTAGTGTACTAAACATTTTTATTAACCTTTTCCTTTGAAACACAAAATATTTTAAATTCTTTTTCACACCCAAAGGTGTTGTCATAATTGATGATCATCCTGAAGTAACAGTAATTGAAGATCCCCAATCAAATTTGAATGATGATGGTTTTACCGAAGTGGTATCCAAAAAACAACAAAAACGTTTACAGGATGAGGAACGCCGAAAGAAAGAAGAACAAGTCATACAGGTTTAAATTCTGTTTCAACTTGTTGCTAGTTACTTAGATTTGTTACCCAGAGTATATTAGCAAATGGTCAAGGTTTCTGTCTACTTGTAAAGTCAAGGCTATATTCGTTATTCAAGTGTTAAGATTGTCATCATCTTCCCAACTTTTAACCATTTTGACTGGAATCAAAGGAAATTTTAAATAAAATATAAGGACTGTAGCTCCTTATATTTTGACTTATAGCAAAGACCATCTTTAACAATATATTGTATGCTGGGGATATCTTATTTGCCCCAAGGCAGAGTTGAGTTGATTGTAAATTATCTTGGGAAGCTTAATGAACACAAATGTCATGAACCAGTAAATTTTGGATTTCTGGCTTACTAAAGTATTTACTGTAATCTATATTAGTTCACTTAAATACACAGTACAAATCAAGATAAATTATTCAGTTTAATTTCATATAACCTTTGGAACAAAATTTTCAGAAGTCATTTATTTAGGAAGGTAAAATAGTAGTGAATCTACCCTATATCATAACATACCAGCCACACTGCCCAAATTAATGTCTGTGGCAAACATATGAGTTAAGACTAAGTAGCATTTTTATTAGCTCAGGTAAGGTTTGCTGCCAAATGAATTTACTGCAAACTTTCTTAGTTCTTGAATTTCAAAATTGTGTACCTGTATGTCACAAATGTATAATACATGTTTGTCTTTTGTCTCTATATCATCTTGGTTTCTCATCATTTAAAATCTTATTAGCAACCCTGACATTTTTGCTGTATGAGTACCTATTTTGAAAAGTAACCCAAGTTAGTGGGAATTAGTTTTGTTAAAAATTGCATTTATGAACTGTTGCTTTCAGCTGCATTATTGACAAAATGATCCCTATTAATTTTTTAAGGTCTGGAATAAAAAGAATGCAAATGAAAAAGGAAGAAGTCAGACTTCTAAGCTTCCTCCAAGATTTGCCAAAAAACAGGCTACAGGGATCCAGCAAGCACAGTCTTCACCCTCAATTCCACCCCTAGCTTCAGCTCCACTTCCACCTTCAACCTCAGCTTCAGTTTCAGCCTCAACCTCAGCTCCAGTTCCAGCAACCTTAACTCCAGTTCCAGCCTCAACCTCAGCTCCAGTTACTGCCTCAACTTTAGCACCAGTTCTGGCCTCAACCTCAGCTCCAGTTCAAGCCTCACCGTTAACTCCAATTTCATCCTCAGCCTCAGTCTCAGCTTCAGTTCCAGCGTCTACGTCAGCTGCAGCTATAACCTCTTCTTCAGCTCCAGCCTCAGCCCCAGCTCCAACCCCCATCCTTGCCTCAGTTTCTACCCCAGCTTCTGTCCCCATGCTTGCCTCAGCCTCTATTCCCATTCTTGCTTCAGCCCTAGCACCAACTTCAGCTCCAACGCCAGCCCTGGCAGCCTCTTCCCCAGCTGCCCCAATCATCACAGCACCAAGTCTCCCAGCCTCAGCCCCAACTGCCTCAGTCCCACTTGTTCCTGCCTCAGCTTCAGCCCCAGCCCCAGCCCCTACCCCAGTCTCAGCCCCAACTCCCGCCCCCACTGCCCCAGCCCAGACTCAAGCACAGACCCACAAACCAGTCCAGAATCTACTACAGACTACGTCACAGTCTTCAAAACAGCCACCACCATCAATTAGGCTGCCTTCAGCTCAAACGCCTAATGGCACAGATTATGTAGCCACAGGAAAATCCATGCAGACCCCACAGTCACATGGCACTCTGACAGCTGAATTATGGGATAACAAGGTGGCCTCACCAGCTGTGCTGAATGATATCTCTAAGAAATGTAAGTGTGCAAAAGAACTGAGGGGTGGGGAATGGCATGGGAATACTGAGGTTTCTTTTCAATTTTATTTGTATACCCATTAAGTGTTTTCTAGCCATCTCATTTTTTATTGTAGGAAAAAATAGTAATCCTCTCTTCACTTTCTTAAAATTTTTGTTTTAAGCATGTTTAACAACCATTTTATGGAAATAATTTTGTGTTGATGAGAAAATAATAGGCAGTGTTTGGGGGGGACTTGTACATGCATACCTCATTTGATTACACTTTGTGGACACTGCATTTTTAACAAATTAAAAGTTCATAGTAACTGTGTCAAGCAAGTCTTTTGGTGTCATTTTTCCAATAGCACGTGCTCATTTCATATTCCGTGTCACATTTTGGTCTTTCTTGCAATGTGTCAAATTTTTCATTATTTATCTGTTAGGGTAGTCAGTTATCTTTGATATTGTAATAGTTTCAGGGTACCATGAACAACCAAGTAAGATGGTGAACTTAACTGATAAATGTTTTATGTGGTCTGACCACTCCATTGACCAGCTGTTCCCTGATCTCTACTTCTTCTTGACCTCTCTGTTCTCTAAGAACACAACAATATTGAAATTAGGCCAATTAATAATCCTCTGGTGTCCTGTAAGTATTCAAGTGGATGGAAGACTAACATACATCTCACTTTAAATGCTGGAAATAATTAAGCTTAGTGAAGAAGGCATGGTGAAACTCAAGATAGGTCAAAAGTTAAGTGCTACTTCAGTAGTCAGCACTAATGATAAGAAAGTAAAACAGCCTTTTTGCAGAGAGAAAATTTTAGTGGTCTGGAGAGTAGGTCAATCCAGCCACACCATTCCCTTAACCCACAGCCTAATCCAAAGCAAGGCCCGTATCTCTATTCAATGCTGTGACACCTGAGAGAGGTGAGGAAGCTGCCAAAGAAAAGTTTGAAGCTAGCAGAGGTTGGTTCATGCGGTTTAAGGAAAGCAGCATCTCTATTACATTAAAGTGCAAGGTAAAGCAGCAAGTTATCCAGAAGATCCAAAGCTGGGATGATTGATGAAGGAGGCTACATTAAATAATAAATTTTTAATGTAGACAAACAGCCTTGTATTGGAAGAAGAAGCCATCTTAGGCCTTTCATGGCTATAGAGGAGAAGTCAATGCCTGACTTAAAAGAACAGGCTGGCTCTCTTGTTAGGGGCTAATGTATCCGGTGACTTGAAGCTGAAGCCAGTGTTCATTTACCGTGTTTAAAATCCTGGAGCCCTTAGAAAAGTATGCTAAATCTACTCTGACTGTACTCTAGAAATGGAACAACAAAGCCTAGATGACATCACATCTGTTTACAAAATGGCGTATCTCATTTTTTTTTTTTTTCGAGGCAGAGTTTCATTCTTGTTGCCCAGGCCGGAGTGTGGTGGCGCAATCTCAGCTCACTGCAACCTCTGCCTTCGGGTTTCAAACAATTCTCTTGCCTCAGCTTCCTGAGTAGCTGGGACTATAGGCACGCAGCACCATGCCTGGCTAATTTTGTATTTTTAGTAGAGACAGGCAGGGTTTTGCCATGTTAGCCAGGCTGGTCTCAAACTCGATCCACCATGCCTGGCCCATGCATATTGTTTTTAAGCCCACTGTTGAGATCTACTGCTCAGGGGAAAATGCTCAAAAGCTTTCCTTCAAAATATGATAAGCTTGTGGATAGTGCACCTAGTCACCCTAGAGTTGTGATGAAGATATACAGGAAGATTTATGTTTTCATTCCTTCCAACATGGCATCCATTCTGCAGCCCATGGATCAAGAAGTATTTTTGACTTTCAAGTCTTACTATTTAAGAAATACATTTTGCTACAGTTTCCATAGATGGTGATTCCTCTGATGGATCTAGCCAAAGAAATTTGAAAACTATGTGGAAATGATTTACCATTCTAAATTCCTTTAGGAACATTCATGATTCATGGGAGGATGTCAGGATATCAACATTAATAGGAGTTTGGAAGAAGTTGATTGTAACCCTCATAGATGACTTGGAGGAATTCAAGACATCAGTGGAGGAAATAACTCTGTTGCAAAGAAAGTTGTTTCTTGTGATGGAATCTACTCCTGATGAAGAAGATGCTGTGAACATTGTTGAATTGACAGCAAAGGATCTAGACTTATTTCATAAACTTAGTTGATTAAACAGCAATGAGATTTGAGACTGTTGACTCTAGTTTTGAAAGAAGTTCTACCTTATGGGTAAACAGCATCACGTGCTACAGAGAAATCATTCATGAAAGGAAGAGTCAGTCGATGTTATAGATTTTATTGTTGTCTTATTTTAAGTAACTGCCAGAGCCATGCTAGCTTTCAGCAAACCCCATCCTCGTCAGTTAGCAGCCATCAACATTTCTACTGGCAAGACTCCACCAGCAAAAAAAATTACAATTCAGAGGCTAAGATGATGATTAGCTTCTTTTTTAGCAATAGCTTTCTAAAAATTAAAGTGTGTAACTTTAAGACATGATGCTATTATATATTGGACTGTAGTCTAATGTAAACATAACTTTGTTATGCACTAGGTAAACCAGAAAATTAGTGTGACTTGCTTTATTGCAGTACTTCCTTTATTGCAGTGGTCTGGAACTGAACCCACAATATTCTGAGGTATGCCTGTATGTTGATACGTAAGAATCTTTGTAAGTGTGATTTGAAAAGTGATTACAGTAGGAGATTAAGGAAAGGGTTAAATGATTAGAGATTATTAGACTCTAAATCTTAATGGTCATGTCTTTTATGGCTTCTGCTTTTCAGTAGGTCCCATTAGTCCACCACAGCCACCTTCAGTCAGTGCATGGAATAAGCCCTTAACATCGTTTGGATCAGCTGCTTCATCAGAGGTAGGAATAGGCTTTTAACAGCATTGATGGGGTCAATGTGCTGGGTTTTCGCTAAAACTTCAGTGTGACTGAGTGTGGTGGCTTACACCTGTAGTCCTAGCATGATGGGAGGATTGCTTGAGTCCAAGAGTATGAGACCAGCCTAGGAAACATTGTGAGACCCTGTCTCTACTAAACAACAACAACAAAAATAGGCAGGTGTGGTGGCATGTGCTTGTAGTCTCAGCCACTCTGGGGCTGAGGTTGGACTATGACTTGAGCCTGGGAGGTCAAGGCTTCAGTAAAGTCGTAACTGTGCCACTGTACTCCGGCCTAGGTGGTAGAGCAAGACCCCATCTCGGAAGCGAAGCAAAACTTTTAGCATGCCTCAGAATTAACCTGGAGGGCAGTTAAAGCAGCTTGCTGAGCCCCTTGCCCCAAGTTAATGATTTATCAGGTCTGGGTTGAGGTTTGAGTAAATTTCTAACAATTGCTGCTACATCTTTACATTTATAAGATGTGCCTCACTTTTAGACATTAAACACTTGTTTTCAATCTTGTCTCAAGAAGGATCTTATAATACAGAAAATAAAAGTGCAGTTACTGTTTTCTGGACTTTGCTCCCATGTTTCTATCTTGAGTAATTAAGTAGTGTAAGTACTTAGAATCTGTTTATAGCAGATTGTTATTCTACCATAATTTCTCAAACATTAAATTGGTAAATGACTCTTGGGGCAGTGATTCTTGATTCATTCATTGAATGAACGTTTATTAAGCACTCACAGTATTCTAGGCAATGTTCTAACAATGGGCTTACAAAACTGGGGCTAAAAACAATCAAAAAGCCCTACCCACACGGGAACTTCCATTGTTGTATGAGGAGAAACCAGTAATAAAAAAAATAACGTATGTTTAATGATGATCAGTACTGTGGAGAAAAACGAAGCAGGAAAGGTACATAAAGAATTTTCCAGGGTGCACGAAGACAGTTTAATATAGGGTGACCGCAAAAGCCTGCTTAGATAATGCTTGAGTTAAGGATTTGAAGGAGATAAGAGAGCATGCTATTCAAATGTCTGAGGAAAAGAGATTCCAAGTTTAGCTGATAGCAAATATGAATGCCATGAGACAGGAGCATGCTTTGTTTATTTGAGGAAGTTCAGGGAAGTCCATGGTGGCTGGAGTGAAGTAAGAGATGGAAGGAGAATAAATGAAGTTGGAGATTACACCTGAGTAGCAGGTTGATCCTGTAGGGCATGTGGAAGAGGTAGGAAGACATTGGAGGGTTTTGAGCAAGGAGTGATAGGATCCGAGTTTTAAAATTATTCTGAGTGGCTTGTGAAAAATAATCTATAGGCGGCAAGAGTAGAAGTTAGGATATTTCAGTAATCGAATGATGATAGTTTAAAACCTGAGAAGTGGCCTGAAAGGTCATAAAAAATAGTTGCTTCAGATAGAGCTAACAAGATTTACTAAAGTGTTAAATGTGGGGTATGAGAAGAGACAGAGGAGCCCAAGTTAGCGCCAAAGTTTTTGGGTTGAGCAGTAGGAAATACTAGAATTTTCAGTAACTGAGATTGAAACGCTATACATGGATCAGGTTCAGGGGGAGGATAAGGAATTCAGTTTTTGACATGTTAGATTTAAGATGCTTATTATACCTCTGAGTGGAAATGTCAAATAGGTAGTTGGATGTGAGTCTTTAGTTCAGAAGAGTTCATCTAGTTTGAAGATACGAATTTGAATTGTTAGCGTATAGATGACGTTTAAAGTGATGGAATTGTATAAGGTTACCAAGGGAGAATGAGTTATGAGAGTAGTTGGGAAAGGAAATCACAAATTAAGTCTTGGGGCTCTCTAACTCTAGGAAATGTAGGAATTGGAGAACCTAAGTGATTAGAGAAGTATCCTAAAAGGAAAGTGAAAGATAAGTTCAAAGAAGGGATAAAGCGTGTCAGATGGCTGCTGGTAGGTCAAGTAATATAGGTGTTCAGTTGATAGTTGGAGTTATATGATGGTCACTGATGACTTTGATATGAATATTATTGGCGGAGTAGTAGGGATGAAAGCCTGGACGAAAGAGTGAGTTTAAGAGAAAATGAAACATGAGTACCACTGTCTCTGTATATCTGTGGACACTGGTTCTCACCACCGTAGAAACCAAAACCCAGGGATGCTCACGTCTCACATAAAATGAAGCAGTATTTGCTTATAACCTATGCGCATCCTCCCTATGTACTTTAAATCATCTCTAGATTAATTATACACCTAATACAATGTAAATGCCATTTAAATTGTTGTTACACCATATTATTTATGGAATAATGACAAGAAAGAACAGTCTGTTCTTGTATACTACTGACACAACCATTTATTATTTTTTTCTGAGTATTTCCCATCCATGTTGGGTTGAATCCACAGATGTAGAACCCACAAATAAGGAGAGCCAACTGTATATATAAAGAACTTGAATGTCATTTTGCTAATAAAGGAGTACAGAAAAAATGGGGCAGTAGAAGAAGACACAATTGAGATTTTAATTTTTTTAATTTTAATTTTTGTATAGCCTATAGCTGCTAAAAGATTTTTATTTTCTTTAAAGAATTCTTCCTGGTACTTGTATCTCCACTCCAGTTTTCTGACTTAGTAGGTCCTAGAGTAGACCTCTCATCATCTGTTTTGATGTTACAGATTCTTCAGAGAACTCTGTACAGCTCAAGGGTCACTGCATTCAACATTTGAGAGTCTCAGTTTAATGCTTTGTCTTCTGCCTGTTGGTATTAGCATTATGATTAGCCATAGAGAGCATTTCAAGATTTTTCATATTGGTATGAAGGACAGAAGGAAAGTTTCTTTCAAACTGCAAGATTTTTCTTGCAACTGTTCTACAAGTTTATAGTGATAAATGGGTGTTTGCACTTGCCTTCAGTCAGTGGTGGAGCAAGATATTTTAGTGGTGTCTCATTTTTCTGTCATACTTTTTTCTTTGTTATCTTTATGTTCTTTATATTTTCTGGATAGAAGATGATTTTTTGTGAATGTAATACATAATTTTGGAGTTTTTCCTCATGTTGAAATTTTGTATTAGCAAAGTTGACATTTCATAGAATGGAAAGAATTCCCTAATGGAATTTTTCTTAGATTATTCCAGTGAAATAGAGATCTTAATGATTAAAGTTATCAATGCTAGTTACACAACCAGCCTTACAAAAACTTGATATTATAGTATTTTCTAAGCTTTTGTCATTCTTTGTATTATGTATATTTCATAAACACTTATTTTGAAGGATATAACATTCTCTAATAGTCATTAACTTGACAGTTTTCTATTTATTTAAATATATACTTAACATTTTTGTATATACAGTTAATAGCCTTCACGGGGGCCGGGCATCGTGGCTCACGCCTATAATCCAGGCACTTTGGAGGCCAAGGCGGGCGGATCACCTGAGGTCGGGAGTTCAAGACCAGTCTGACCAACATGGTGAAACCCCGTCTCTTAAAAAAAATTTTTTTTTTTAAATTGCCTTCATAGTCTACTTACTGCATCATTTTCTTTTCTAATACTAACTGTACACTTAACTGACTGTAGAATTTCAACATTGACTAAAACAAAGAAATTTGTATTCCAATTTACATCATTATTTGCCTATATATCCATGTGTTGCCTAATATCAGAGATATATCCTGAGAATGGGTCATTGTGTGAACATTATAGAGTCTACTTACACAAAGCTAGATGGTATTGCCTACTGCATCCCAAGGCTGTAGAGTATAGCCTGTGGCTCCTAGGCTACAAACCTATACAGCATATTACTATACTGAATACTGTAGGCAGTTGTAACACAATGTTAAGTATTTGTGTGTCTAAGCATAGAAAAGGTATGGTAAAAATAACGGTATTATAATCTTACGGAACCACCCTTGTATATGTGGTCCATCATTGGCTAAACATCACCATTATATGGCACATGACTGTATTTGAAGGCGACTATTTAGATATTAGAAATAAATCTGAATTACATGCCTTGTTCATACTCTTGACATTACATCCTGGTAGATACAACATTAACCTTATGTAGTAATTGACCATGCTAGGTTTAGGAATGCCAAAAATGGCATGGAGTAGTGATTCAATTCTTTTTTTTTAATTATTTTTTTATTTTTATTTTTTTATATTTTGTGATTCAGTTATTAAACCAAGCTGTAGTTGAATTTTGATCCTAATTTTGTTTTTTATGTTTGTCTTCATGAAAAGATTTCTTGTTGTAACAAAGCCCTAGGTCACCTAACCTCCTGCTTGTCTGTCTTCTACCACTGTTCTCCATACCTGCTATGCTTCAGCCTCACTGACCTTTTTTGTTCTTGACGTTTACCCTAGGTATGTGATCTCCCTAAACTCTTTCCACTGATCTTGTCTTTTAGATTCAGTGTCAGTGTGTCTTCCTTGGGCTTTCTCTGCCTATCAGTCTAAAGAAACTGGTCTCTTAACCCTATTTTGTTTTTGCGTATTCCTTCTCTGACTTTTTAGTTCCTTATTTGCTTCACCTGCTAGAATGCAAATTGTGCAGTTATACTAATGCTACCATCTGATTAGCACAGAGAAGTTGCTCAACAAATTATCTTGGTTTTTGGGTGGGTTTTTTTTTTTTTTCTCCTTAGGGAGACTTGCTCTGTCGCCCAGGCTGGAGTGCAGTGGTGTGATTTTGGCTCACTGCAACTTCTGTCTTCCGGGTTCAAGCGGTTCTCTGCCTGAGCCTCCTGAGTAGCTGGGATTACAGGTGCACGCCACCACGTCTGGTTAATTTTTGTGTTTTTAGTATAGATGGGGTTTCACCATGTTGGTCAGGCTGGTCTTGAACTCTTGACCTCATGATCTGCCAGCCTTGGCCTCCCAAAGTGGTGGGATTACGGGTGTGAGCCACTGCGCCTGGCCCAAATTAGCCATTTATGGATTGATTGCTTAGATGTGTGCTCTGCATTACCAATCACAAAGTTCTTTATTATATATTTCTTTAATTTTATTCTCAAAGCAGATTTCTGAGAAGTAGGTGACACTGTTACTACTGTCTTTTATTTTGAGTTCATTAATCTGTTTGTTGATAGTGGTGTCTTTGTGTGTTGCTTTTATGTTTGTTTTCAATGAGGAAGCAACTTGAAGTTGTGCTTTGCCCATGATCACATTTATGAGAGCCAGGACTTTAGAAACTCAAGTCTTGTCCTTGTTTCATTTTATCAGTTGTTTTCTAGCACAGATAAACAGCAGTTAAGAGAAAATTATCCTAAAATATAACTAATGTCAGTCTCAGTTGACATGTAGATTGCTTTAAACCTTCTATTTTACTTAAACTATATGGTGCTTCATAAATCAGTCATATCTGAACTATGCTTGGCAAGCAAGTTTTCAAATATTCTTCTAGGGAGCGAAGAATGGTCAAGAAAGTGGACTCGAAATTGGAACTGACACAATTCAGTTTGGTGCTCCTGCTTCAAATGGAAATGAAAATGAAGTTGTTCCTGTGCTTTTGGAAAAATCTACTGACAAGATCCCTGAACCTAAAGAACAGCGGCAGAAGCAGCCACGGGCAGGACCTATCAAAGCCCAGAAGGTAAATAAACTTTATAATCCAGATAAAATTTTATGAGGGCCACTGACACGAAGAGCAAATAATAGTTTTAAAATTAAACTTAGTTTTAATGAATGAGTATCTTTGATTGTGATGCAATGATGAAAGATATTTATCATAAACATAGTTTTATCATAAACGTTTGACTTTAGCTTCCAGATTTGAGTCCAGTAGAAAACAAAGAACATAAGCCTGGTCCCATTGGAAAGGAACGTTCATTAAAAAATAGAAAAGTAAAAGATGCCCAACAGGTGGAGCCAGAAGGACAAGAGAAAGCAAGTCCTGCTACAGTCAGAAGCACAGATCCTGTCACGACAAAGGAAACTAAAGCAGTCTCAGAAATGTCTACTGAAATAGGAGCAATGATCTCAGTATCATCTGCAGAATATGGTACCAATTCAAAGGTAAGCCACATGTAGGGACTGCCAGTTCAATAGATGCAAACCATTTCTAAAGTGAATGGGAAGAACAGCAACGGTATGCTTTTTTTTTTTTTTTTTCCTGCTGAGGCATATAACTCTAGATTATTTCTATAAAGATTTGATTTCATGGTTTGTATGTGTAATCTAAAATTCTTTATAGCAAATTTTATTTTATTTTATTTTTTAGAAAATTTACTCTAAATTCTGGACTATTTGAGTAGCTTAAAGTGAAAAATGTCTACACAAAATCAGAATACTTTGAAAAATGGCTCACTATGACTTTTAATATATTAATAGAATTACAGTGGAACTTTATCTTGCCCACTGGTGACATTCTAATACCAGGAAATAAGGCAGACTTTTCGTAACTCCAGTATAGCCAGTTTTCTTTCATAGTTGGAACAGATTACTGTTTCTTTGGTTGAACACTATAGGATATTGACTCACATTTAGGGGCCACATTGAATAAAATGTGTATCTAAAAATACTCATTAAGGCAAGATGTTGGTTGACTATGGGAACTGATACTTGTGGGAATAGCAGACATATCTGCCATCTTATGTTGACTCTGAGACATAAGCTCAACTGAAAAAAAAGTTACATGTAATTTTTTTATATTATCTGAATATTATTCCCTTTTTAATTGCCATATGATTGAATTCATAAAAGTAATAGCTTATGTGGTCCTACTCTACCATACTCCAAAATGAGATCTGTGACAACAAACAAGGAGTGTACCCTAAAACCTAATTAATTGCAACAACTAAGATTGTGGTAATTGATAGTAAGCTATAGAATGAATGTGGGAAACACATAAAAGGTTCTTTTAAAAACCTAACTTATTTAAGATAACCCACAGAAATAAGTATTTGGTACTATTGACAGTCACCTAATACTGAATGTACAAGAATGCAGGAGTAGCTGAAATTATTCCATTGTTGATTAGTAGAGTGAGTTGAGCCTTAAAGTCTGCTCTTTTCTCCTGCTTTCTTCCAAAACAACTTTACAACTATTAGACTGTCATTAGAAAGTGAGCAATTTGGCCAGGCATGGTGGCTCATGCCTGTGATCTCAGCACTTTGGGGGACTGAGGCAGGCAGATCACTTGAGGCCAGGAGTTCGAGACCAGCCTGGCCAACATGGCAAGACCCCATCTCTACTAAAAATACAAAAATTAGCTGGGGATAGTGGCTCACACCTGTAATCCCAGGTTCTTCTGTGACTGAGGCACAAGACTCACTTGAGCCTGGCACGCAGAGGTCTCAGTGAGGCCGAGATTGTGCCACTGCACTCTAGCCTGTGTGACAGCAAGACTCAAAAAAAAGTGAACAACTAATTCAGTTTCAAATGTATTTTTTTTCTATTACTGCTTCACAGGAGTCTGTAACAGACTATACTACACCTTCTTCTTCTCTGCCTAACACTGTGGCTACTAATAATGCAAAGATGGAGGATACTTTGGTTAATAATGTAAGTAATCAGTTTGAGATGTGGCAGGTTTGGATAGGAACCTGGCTATTATTATCTAGTATATTATTTCATGTTTTATTTACTGTAGTGGTCAGTATTTAACTCAGAGAAAGAGTTCAGTAAATTTGTTTTTAGGAGCACTGTAATATAATTAGCAAAAATAGTCAAGGCTGAGGTTTTTGTTTTTCCTCTGAAGCCATCTGCTTTCCATTTAAGATGAAGCCTTGTGGTGTGTAGACTTTTTTTCATAAATACTAATCTTATTAACCTGGTATTGGTAAGAATTTTTTTTTAACTCTCACATTTTACAAATTCAACATGAATGGTTGGTGATTTTGTTCTTATACAAAACCTTTTTGTAATTCAGTGAAACCTAACTTATTTAAGATGACTAAAAATTAAAACCACAACTATAGAATTCCCAAAGAATCAAGTATGTCTTTTAAAAAGGGGAAAAAAAAACCACAACGTGTTAACAACAACATTCTTGTTGTATAGATTGAGCTATAATGTATTGTATACATAAGTACGCCACTCACTCTGAGATGCTCTAATTTAAGGTGATGTTAAGTCATGTTGTAACTTAGGACCTAGTTTTCCAGAGCAACTATGTTGCTAATATAATTCAAGGTTGTGTTAAAAAGTCTGTACAGTTCATCATTTTGCTTAGCTTACTGACTGACAGATGAAAAATGGTCAGCCCAGAAACATTAGGTACCTTGCCATAGTTATACAGTGTCATTTATTGAGAAGAACATTTTAGAAGTTACTTGTATGGCCCTTATTTTGGAGGTCAGGTGTGATGGAAATGTGGTTAGTGTTCTCTGTTTTAAATATAGCCTTCTATAATAAACAATGGCTGTCAGACTCAAATGTTGATCATTCTTTTTAAAAGAAAATCCTTTACAGATAAATATTTACAGGTCTGTCACAAAGAGCTTTAACTATCATTTTGAGTATAAAAATCTTTATTCTTACTTTTTTTCTATGCTTTCTATTCTTCCCTCTAGCATCAAGTATATGGAATTTTAGAAAGGTGAGCTGCATTAGGAGTCACTTAATCCAATTTTTGTAGTTCAGCTGAAGGACTGTACTAAATATGAGAAAAGGAATAGAAAGGAATGAGTCATACATTTTTTCTTGGTGTTGAGAGCTCTCTAGGAGCTGATTAATGTGATTTGTTCAACTTTCCTCCCCATTCCCCCCCACCGCCACCTTTATGAGAGTGGTTTAAATATATTTTTTTCTTTTTTTAACTTCTTGTACCTCCTTGTGGAAAATAATGGAAGTATTGGGAAGGAGAAAGACTTCCTTTCAGTTTAAGTGCTGTGATGTCACTGTCTAGATGATCAAATATTCAATCAGTAAGATCTCAGTAAAGTTTAATTATACTTTGTGTCTTTTCTCATTTAAAAAAATATAGAATATTTCTATGATAGTAGTTTAAAGAAAGTATTTGATGCTTTTTGCCAAACTACCCTCTAAAAATATGATTTGTAAAATATGAATAATGAAGAAAAAATTATTATTCTCAGAACTCTTAAAAATTCATTGAAAATATCCAGATGAGCATTTTGATGGTTTCTGTGTGATCTATTAGGCTAATAATGGAGCGACTTATATTCTGGTAACTACTGAGGGCAAGAGACCCAGCCTCATGTATAGGCGAATAGTCTGCATGCTGTTGTTAGCAGTGGAGCCAGGGTATATTTGAAAGCAGAAAGATCAGTTTGGGTCAGGGAGCTTTATAAATGGTCATCAGTTTAGAAGGATTTCAGAGTGTTGCTTACTTATGCCAAGTGTGTTGGTGATTCTGAACTCAATGTAGTGTTAACAGATATCTTACATGTACATGAAAAAACATTTAAGACCTCTTGGGGTGTCCTTTTTTTATTTCATTCATCTGTTTAGGGGTTTCATTTTATACATAGAACTTTTCTCTTTTTTCCTTTTTTCTCTTGAGGTGGAGTCTTGCTCTGTCGCCCAAGCTGGAGTGCAGTGGCATGATCTCGGCTCACTGTAACCTCTACTTCCCGGGTTCAAGTGATTCTCTTGTCTCAGCCTCCTGAGTAGCTGGGATTACAGGCGCCCACCACCACACCCGGCTAATTTTTTGTATTTTTAGTAGAGACGGGGTTTTGCCATGTTGGTCAGACTAGTCTTGAACTCCTGACCTCAGTTGATCTGCCTGCCTCAGCCTCCCAAAGTGCTGGGATTACAGGCATGAGCCTCTGTGCCTGGCCAGAACTTTTGTCTTTTTTTAAAAAAAATCATACTTGAAAATGGCTTATTTCTTTTATTGAGGCTTAATACACTTTTTTTTGCAGTCTTAACTGATGCATCTTGGTTAGTATTACTCAATAGTACAATCACCTTGTATCTTGAATGTCTTGAAGATTAAATGCAGGTGGCATTTTGGATTATCATAGCACAGCTGCTTTCAACATTTATGAAAGAATCTCCATTAGGTAGTCCATAGTGTCACAAAGTGATTATCTTAAAACTCTAAAGCATCCCAGTTATTTTTCTTGAACTACTGAATGAACCATCCAAAACAACATTTAGTAATACATTATAAAGTCCCAAGATCCAGAGATAAAGGCAGTGAGTTTCTAATATCTTCAAGTTTCTAACAAGATTTGCCATGACAATTTTAATACTGTAGCAGAACAGTTTTTTTATAATGAGGTAGTGCTAATAGTCCATATTTTATTCCCAAGATTACTTTTGTTCTTGAATCTAGTTGTAAAAAAGTTTGCTATATTGCAGGAGATTAATTTTTTATATTTTTACTGTCATGTTAAAGTACGACATGACAGTAAAAATTGTCATATTTTAACATTAGGTATTTTAACATCTAATGTTAAAATAGATGCCCCATATATGATGAAGGCTTTATTCCTTAGAGCTTTGCTACACAATATGCAGCCTATAGAACAGCAGCATCAGCATCACCTGGCAACTTGTTTGAAACACAGCATTTCAGGCCTTAACCTAGACCAATTGAATCAGAATCTGCATTTTATCAGCATCTTCAGGTGATTTATGTACAGATTAAACTGTGAGAAGCACTGCGTTCTAAGTGTACACCTTACATCTGGGGCAGATTCTTTTTCTGCCAATTTGTTTATAAAAAGGCAGATAATAATTTCTCTTTAGAAGTTTTATCTTAGATATCCTTAATTACAAACTATCATAAGCACAATGTGACTCTTAAGTAATCACATATTTCTGTTAGCTCTGATGAAAAATAAACACTACCCTTAGAGCACCTTAGCATTGTCTTTAATGGGGCTTTCATAGTAGATATGGTTAGATTGTGATATGTGTTGCCTACCTTTTCAGGTGCCCCTGCCCAACACCCTTCCCCTCCCTAAGAGGGAGACTATACAACAGAGCTCCAGCCTAACTTCAGTTCCTCCCACTACTTTCAGCCTCACCTTCAAGGTATGTACAACATCCATCTCTAATAAGAGTCCCTAATTGTTGCATGCAAGGGGACATGAGTTAACAACATTCGTGTAGTATTTTTACTAGCTTTATGTGGTAAACAACAATACTAAACTGAGGAAATAGAGTTCTGTCAAATTACACCTTCAATTTTTATTAGCTTCTGATACCACTAAGTGGTTATGTGATATCCTCATATTTAAAGTGAGGCCTATTATGCTTGTGAAGTTTGTCTTAAAAATACAGGAGAGTATTTTTCCATGTTTGTGTTAAGTTTCGCCCAGAGATCTTAATAATTTTTGAATATATGGGTTTGCATACAAAATATACAGTCTTGCTATTCCATGTTTTTATGATTTGTTACCAAAATATTAAGTACTGATAATAGTAAGAATGTTAGTTGTTTGTCTTTCCTGTAAGTTATGTGTGAATTTAATGAACATAGTATGATCATTTTATGGGAATATAATTGACAAGTATGCTTTATAAATGGTATCAGAAGATTTTCAGTTGATTTTTTTTTTTTTTTTGGATAATTATTTAATAAGAGGACAAAAGAGATTTAGTGCTTTTTGATTTCAAAAAGTTTCGGCTTTTTATATCTCCTATTGTAATTTTGAGCTATGTTAATGATTTTTTACAGTTTGAGAGCATTTTAAATCAGTTCAGTAGTTTAAAAAGTACAAACATGGAATTAAGGGAGGATTTTTTTTTAATTAAAAAAAAATTATTTTGTAAATAGAGATGGAGTTTCACCAGGTTGCCCAGGTTGTTCTTGACCTCTGGGCTCCAGCGATCCACCTGCCCTGGCCTCCCAAAATATTGGGATTACAAGTGTGAACTACCGCACCTGACCAAGGGAAGATTTTTTTTTTTAAGTCTGTTTATCTCATTGGTGTTCTTTGTTCATAATCCAGTCAAGTTCTTAATCTCTAATATAGTAGGGCTTCCTAATGTTGAACTGGTTGACAGTGGATCTCTTTGATGGTCTTCAGTAGGGGTCGCAGGAACATTGTTGTTTTGCAGTGTGGCCAATATTCATTTTGGACTCATATTACTTTTGTCCTATTACCATTTCCCTCTCTGCCCAGCTTCTTTGTAAGAGGCTTAACAAACAGAAGTTTGAGATCATCAAATTTTGTAAGACAACAGCTTCTGCTTTGTGTCATCCCTGTCTTTGCCCAGTCTTTACTATTTGCCACCAATTCCTATTCAGCATTTTCTGTTGTCTTTCTGCTAGAATGACTGTCTTAATCTGTGTTTCTTACTTAGTCTTACTTATATGGTTTTTATCATTATACTAACAAGGTAATAATCTAATTTCACATAAGCAAATATAATGTCATCTTTATTTTTAAGCCAGTATTTATTTCTTTAGAATACCTACTCAACTTTGCCTTTCACTCCTGTTTTTATCGTTCCATGAAGAAATATATATGTTAAGAATTAAATCGAATTACATTAGCTTAAAACCCACTCTGAGTTCTTTATTTTTACTTCCTCTGCCATCTCTTTTATTGGAGTAATATATAAAGCATAGAAAAAATTATACATTAAATTCTTACTTATTATCAGTGGGTTCCTCGAAACTGCAGCTTTAAGCAAAACAGTGTATGGTGGATCCGTAGAATAGCATCATTTGGTTCAGTGCCACTTTGTTCTAAAGTTTATGAGAAAAAATACTAATTATACATTGTTGTGCTTAAAGTTACAGTTTCCAAGAACCTTTTGACAGCATTAAGTTTACTATGGACATCATTGACAAAATACGAAAAAAATGAGTGTAGTTAAATAATCTGTACTTTTAGTTTCATTGAATTTCCAAAAATAAAAACTTTAAATTACGTATCTGCTTAAGGAATGGAATCAAGTCAAACTTGTGGCCTGTATATATACATGTGGCCTATGTATTATGTAAGTTTGATTAGCTATAACTTAATAATTTATATGTTCTCAATAAAACTAAATTGGCGTGAAAGACATTGTAGTCTGTCAACTTGCCCTAAACTACAAAACCTCAGATGGTACAGGTAAACTACATTGTAGCTTGCTTCCTAAATCCCCCCCAAGACTTTTACCTTAAAATAAAACACACTTGAAATCAACCAGGTGATTTTGAGGAAAAGATTTTAAATTTTTCTCAAATATAAAAGTGTTCTATATTGTAAATATACAATGATAACAATTAGTCTTAAGAAAAGTCTAAATTATGAATAGTGTGCTTTTAAAGGAAGGCAGGGTAAAATATGTACTATTTCATAAATTCTCCTAACCAAAATAAAATTTTAGAAATTGATACTTTAAGGACTCACAAAGTTCCTAACCGTGGTATTAAAAATGTTACTTGAAAAAGGTCCTCTCAAATAAGTCATTGCAACTGTGGATCTTATAGATTATGCTGGATTTTCAGCTCAGTATTTTGATTAATAGTGTTAAAAACTTCAGAACCTATGCGTGCATCTATTCCCTTCTTGTTAAAGTAGCCTTAAGATATCTGAGGATCTACATGTAGCTCTTGAGCACTTGAAATGTGGCTAATCCAAATTAAGGTATACTTCAAGTATAAAATAAAATATATACTGCATCTGAAATTTTAATATTTAAAACATTTGTGAAATCTCAGTTTTATGGTGATTAGTGTTTTAGTTATAATATTGTAAATATTGGGTTGAATTAAATGTTATTAAATATATAATCTCTTTGTTTTTAATTTTTAAAATGTGGCCACTAGAAAATTTAAAATTACATATTTGATTTGCATTTACATACATGTCTGTTGAAAACTACTGAATAGTGCTGCTGTAGATTGAAATAAGGCCAATTTCTGCCATTTCAGAAAGTAGAAGAAGAAAATACAGCTAAAACCAGGGGTCATAAATGCAAATGGCTATGTCTGGTACATGAACTACTTGAGATCTGGATTTGAAACCAAAAGTGTTTCTACTGCACTCAAGCCTAAAACCTATCTTGTTACATTGGGTTTTAAAACACTGAGCATGAAGCAGCCAACCAAAAGATACCTGCCATTTGCCATTTAAGAAGCACTGGAGTAAAAAGAAAAAATGGAGAGAATGGAAATTTACTGAGGAGGGCCTTTCCTTATTCACTGGTAGGGACAGGGGCTCATGTTTAAATGATACAGGAGCTGTGACTTTCAAGTACACATGACTTGTTTTCCAAAACCATCAAGAAGTTCTCTCTAGAAACAATAATTAAGCCCCATTCTCACACTCCCAATTTTAGTAATAGAACAGAGATAAAGAGGCACATCGAAAGTCGGAAATCCCTAGGGGCTTAAATATTCTTTAAATATTTTTTGTATGTGCAGTTTTTGAAAGGTTATATTTGGCACTTAAATACATGTGTATACGTTTGTATATTCTGTATTAACATCATTTGTTTTGCTATAAAAATGTCTGTTTTATTGCAGATGGAGTCTGCACGCAAGGCATGGGAGAATTCTCCAAATGTAAGGGAAAAGGGGTCTCCAGTAACTTCCACAGCACCTCCTATTGCAACTGGAGTCAGCAGTAGTACCAGTGGACCAAGCACTGCTAATTACAATTCGTTCTCAAGTGCATCCATGCCCCAAATTCCTGTTGCTTCAGTCACTCCCACAACATCATTATCAGGTAGAACTTTTTTGTATTGTTGATTTAAACATCTAACATTATTTAAAATGTTTTATGATCTCTTGTTTACTATCCCCAGCCCTCCCCAAAAAAAGTAGTATTCGGTCTTCCCACCTCAGCATCCCAAAATGCTGGGATTACAGGCATGAGCTACCACGCCTAGCCAGTAATTGCTTTTTAAAATGTCATTTTCCTCTAAGTTTTTCTAGGAAGTTCACCTTTTGATTGTCATGTTTTATGTATATGCAACTAACTAAATCGGTTCAAAAATAACACAGAATCACACCTCTTTTAAATGTTTTGCAATCAGTATCTATTTTGAGGGTGCCGTTGGCCTAAACCTATTGAGGTAACGTATTTTCTGGTGAAGAGTTAGGGATAGAGAATTTTCAGCCTCTGCTGTTTGAGTAATGTAATCCATTGGATTTGGCTTTAGTTTGGTTTGGTTTGGTTTGGTTTATTTTGTTTTTTAGGACAGTCCATCGGTGCCCAAAGTTAGAAGGTGCCTTTCTTGCTCTTTTTCCTTAGATTTTCTTAAATTTTTACTAGTGTGCAGTCTTTTCATTCAGCTGTCTCATTATTTGGAGGCTTTGCAGTTCTTAAAGAAACACAGATGTTTCCAAAATGCTTGACTCTAGAAAAGTGCACTGTTTTCCTTTTACCATATGTAGAACCAAGTTTCTTCTGCTGAAAAAAATAAAATTTCATTTCAAGCTTTCTCAGTATTATCTGTTTCCAAAGTGGTAGGAAGCTCCTTTCCAGTGATATAAATTACTTTGTTTGACTGGTTCTCGTTCAGTATTGCTTTTCAGTATTCTAGCCCACCATGCTATTTTTAGGTACTAAAAAGCTGGTCTTTGGGTTATACTACAGTTATTTTGATAATGTCTGTAATCAGAAGTATGTATTAACACAAACTCGAGATTCTACAGTGCATTAAAATTTTAAATCAAACTATATTCCAACTATATTTCTTTTCTCTTTAAAACCCTAGCATTCCTCCACCACTCATTTGCCAAGGCATCTTCACTTATGCTTACTAGACTAGCTTGAGCCCCAGTCTACTTTGGGATGGGGGCGTTTAGTGAAGGTGGTATAACGGAAACAGGAGAGTGTGGTAGGAAGATCTGGGAATAATGGTTTCTAGTTCTTTCTTTGGAACCCAACTAACCTGTTTCCCTAGATCTAGATTTCCTCCACTATGCTTGACTAGGATAATTTTTTTTAGCAGGGCCCTATTGCCTAGTCATCCAACTGGTAGATAATTAACTAGAAGGATAGAAGCACTTGAATTTTGGTCCACTCTCAGGTGGAACGTCATCTAAAGATAAGGATGACTATATATTACTTTTTAATCAAATGCTAGTATTGACATTTTGGGCCAGTAATATAATAATTATAGCTCACTAATCAATAAAACTAATTGACCCTAACACCTAAGTTTTATAATTCTCTTTACCTATTAAGTAGTTTCTTTCATTTGTTTTAAAGATATTACTATATGCCAAGTGGTTTTGTTTTGTTTTTGTTTAGTTAGTTGTTTTTGGGGTTGTGTTTTCTTGTGTTTTGTTTTAAGAGATAGTATCTTGCTCTGTCACTCAGGCTGGATGCAATGACATCATCTGGGTTCACTGTAGCCTCGAACAGCCTCATACTGCTCAAGCAGTCTTCCCATCTCCGCCTCCCAAGTAGCTGGGATTACAGGCACCACAATGCCCAGCTAATTTTTAAATTTTGTATAGAGACAGGATCTTACAATGTTGCCCAGGCTGGTCTTGTACTTCTGGCCTTAACGTGTGCCAGTTTTTGCAGGAGAGAGAAATCCAACCTTAGGTTGATGTGACATTTTAGGACCAATTGAGATCTCTCAAGGCCCATGTATATTCATAATTATTCCTAAGGTATAGCACTTTATCCTTTTGTGTCCTTATGTCTATGGTCATAAATGATTGAAGCTCTTGATTATATATCCTGTTCTTCTTTGTGATGATAAAAACCAGATCATTTCTGGCGAAACTATAACAGCCATAGAGGCTCTCAGCCTCGTTTTTTGAATTTTGTGTTTTCTTTCTAGTTTTAATTTTCTATTGTTAATATTATTCTGTATTTCCTAGTCATATTTGTATTTGGTGATAATTGTTCTTTTATAAGCTACCTTACCTACTTTTGGCCTAAAGCAGTATATAAGTACGTGATGGGTATAAACATTAATTTTGCATTTTCTGCTTGGCACTGTGAGCAATAGCAACACTTTTAAATATGTTCTATTTTCCCCTTTATTTGCTTCCCCAAATGTAGGAGCTGGTACCTACACTACCTCTTCTTTGAGTACAAAATCTACAACCACATCGGACCCTCCAAATATTTGTAAAGTGAAACCTCAACAGTTACAGACAAGCAGCCTGCCTTCTGCAAGTCATTTTTCACAGTTAAGCTGTATGCCTTCCCTTATTGCCCAGCAACAACAGAGTCCACAAGTTTATGTGTCTCAGTCTGCAGCAGGTAATGTTTTTAGGCTTGAATATAAGGAATTTAGAAAATGAAGACTTGACTAAAATGCTTATTTTTGTCTCTTCTTACCCTTTCAACTGAGCATAAGGCTCTTAAAGTACATTGCTGTAAAATTTAAATTGGCTGTGTGTGTGTGTGTGTGTGTGTGTGTGTGTGTGTGTGTGTGTGTGTGTGTGATGGTGTCTGGCTGGCTCTTTGCCCAGGCTGGATTACAGTGGTGCGGTCTCAGCTCACTGCAACCTGCACCTCCTGGGCTCAAGCAGTCCTCTCACCTCAGCCTCCCAAGTAGCTGGGACCATGCCACCACACTTGGCTAATTTTCTTTTCTTTCTTTCTTTCTTTCTTTCTTTCTTTCTTTCTTTCTTTCTTTCTTTTCTTTCTTTTCTTTCTTTTCTTTCTTTTCTTTCTTTTCTTTCTTTTCTTTCTTTTCTTTTTTTTTTTTGCGTTTTTGGTAGAGATAGGGTTTAACCATGTTGCCCAGGCTGGTCTCAAACTCCTGAGCTCAAGTGATCCTCTTGCCTCGACTTCCCAAAGTACTGGAATTACAGGCATGAGCCACCTCACCCAGCCTAAATTGGCATAATTCTTTTTAAAAGTATCTTGGAAAATGTAAGTGTACATATTCACTGTAGTAACAGTTTCATAGCTGGAATTTCATATGGATATGCTTAACCTATTAGAGATTAAGTGAAGGTATTCATTGAAGTATTGTTTCTAATAGTAGTGACAAGTTAAAAACAATCTATAGACTGGGCATGGTGGCTCACACCTGTAATCCCAGCACTTTGAAAGGCCAAGGCAGAAGGATTGCTTGAGCCTAGGAGTTCAAGACCAACCTGAGCAACATAGTGAGACCCCATCTCTACAAAAAATTTAAAAAAATAGCTGGATGTGGTGGTGCATGCCTGTGGTCCCAGCTACTTGGGAGGCTGAGGTGAGAGAATCATTTGAGCCCAGGTGATGATTTGTAATCATACCACCGTACTGCAGCCTGGCAGAGCAAGGCCCTATCTCATCATAATAATGTGTAATATCTTGCAGAACATACTACTATATGAAAACAGCAAGTCAGCCAGGCACTGTGGCTCACACCTGTAATCCCAGCACTTTGGGAGGCTGAGGCAGACAGATCACTTGAGGCCAGCAGTTCAAGGCTCACCTGGCCAACATGGTGAAACCACATCTCTGCTAAAAACACACAAAAAAAGTTGGGCATAGTGGCACACATCCAACTGCTCAGGTGGCTGAGGCACAAGAATCACTTGAACCTGGGAGGCAGAGGTTGCAGTGAGCCGAGATCAATCGTGCTACTGTACTCTAGCCTGGATGATAGAATAAGACTGTCTCAAAAAAAAAAAAAAAAAAAACCAGCAAGTCACAAAATAGTATGTATCATACATAGAAATGTGTTTAAAATTTATACCAAACTTCTAACATTATTAAATGTCAATTCTCTAAATATTTTGCTAGATTCTAGTAGATAGGTTTAAAATTGGAGTAGAATTGCTGGTTCAATGGGTAGATTCATTTTTAATTTTTGTAGATTATGTGAAATTTTGCCACTGGCAGAATCTGAGTTTCCGTACCGCATTGGCAGTATATGAAAGTGTTGTGTTGTGTTTTGTTTTGTTTTGTTTTTCATGCCTTCACAAGTATTAGTGATGTTTGTGTGTGCCTGTCTACTAGAAGTTTTCCATCTTTTCATATTTGCCTCTTTTTAGTTTTTCCATGGTTGTATTAATTTTCAGGGGGTGCACTTAATTTGGAAACTGCTACCAAACTTGGTTTTTATTTACTGTTTGGAAAATTCTGAAATTAGGACACTTATTACTGCTTGTTTTTCCTGATGGTCTGCAGCTCAAATCCCAGCCTTCTATATGGATACAAGTCATTTATTCAATACCCAACATGCACGATTGGCTCCACCATCCTTGGCTCAACAACAGGGTTTCCAACCAGGTCTCTCTCAGGTAATATCAAAGACTTCTTTGATCCTATATTTGTTCCTTCACATTTCTCTGATTATAATAGTTATCTTGGAACATAAATAATAGACTCTGAAATGATAAGCTACACATTACCTTGATACTCTATAAGCAAAATTTTAAAGTTTTCTCAAATCTACCAAAGCCTGATATTAATAATGTAGAGTAAGTTACTGGATTGAAAGGGAAATTAAGATGTTTACATTCAGTTTTGTTTTATAATGGAGCTGATATATAGTATTAATCTTACTCTTTGCATGTCTCAGATTTTTATATTCCAGTGTTAATGATTTATCTGTATGATGTTGATATATAATATGTTTATATACTTTTTCATTGCATTGTAGCCAACTTCAGTTCAGCAGATTCCAATCCCTATTTATGCACCACTGCAAGGGCAGCATCAAGCCCAACTGAGTTTGGGGGCTGGACCTGCTGTTTCCCAGGCTCAGGAATTGTTCAGCTCTTCACTTCAACCGTATAGGTAAATGCTTTAAAAGTTGTTTATATTGATATTGAAAACATTGTAACTGCTGATCCTCCTTGCCGTAATTTGCGCTCTTCTTTCCCCAACAAAACTAGGATGACTCTGCTGTAAACTACATGGGCTAATTAAGCATGTTGATTATATGTCATGATCCTCAGCCTCTGGTAATTTCAGCCAGACCTTATTAAAGAAAGTCAGACTTCAAAAACTCTTGAAGTAGTGGACAACAGCAACCCCATAACTGTTAGAAATCATAGAAAAATAGCTGCTAAAGAACCTAAAAGTCTATGTGCCATCTGGCTACCAACAACTATAAATCTGAATCTCTATGTAAGAGCTGAGGCATGGCAGTTAACTACATTATGTTAAGGGTTGCAGGGCAGGGTGGAATATAACAGAATGAAGAGGAGTAGAATATCACAGCATGGAAATAATGGTTATGAATATGTTGTGTAGTGAAGAAAGCATTTTTTTCCAAAAATTCACTCAGATATACTGTAAGCTATCTTGCAATTAGGGAAATAATGAAAACTGATTTTTATTAAACTTCCCTTATATAGGATAGCTATTCAGCCTTTCACATACATTAACTAAATTTAGTATTCACACAGCCACCTAAGACATATGTGGATGTTAGGACTTGAAGAGGCTGAATTGTTTGTTTGTTTGTCCTGAGGTTATACAGTAAGTGGCAGAACCCACATTCAACCCTCAGTGTCTCTGGTTTCTGATTTAATGAGGGAAGAAGAGTGAGAGTAACAGTCAAATAATAGCAGTGCATCATGGCATAGCTGTCATCCATACTCATGATGGTGGCCTTAAATCATCAGAAAGAAGAATAAGTTAACATTCAGGACACTTAGTATAGTAGCTAGCCTGTGCATTTGCTTTTAGGAATTTGTTTTCAGTTGTGGGTTCAGCTAGAATTTCCATGCTTTATAGATTAAACTTGTCATCAGTTAATATAGTATGTTTTATATTACCATAATGATACTCCTAGAGAAGCCAGGTTCAGCTAATGAAACTTTCTTAACAAAGAGCTGAGTCATTAGTATACCTCATAATTGTGGTTTTCATTTTTACCTTTTGCTTAAAGATTCTTTTTTTGAGACAGAGTTTCACTCTTATTGCCCAGGCTGGAGGGTAATGGCACGATCTCGGTTCACCACAACCTGCGCGTCCCGGGTTCAAGTGATTCTCCTGCCTCAGCCTCCCAAGTAGCTGGGATTACAGGCACGCACCACCATGCCTGGCAATTTTTGTATTTTTAGTAGAGATGGGGTTTCTCCATGTTGGTCAGGCTGGTCTCAAACTCCCGACCTCAGGTGATCTGCCCACCTCGGCCTCCCAAAGTGCTGGGATTATAGGCATGAGCCACTGAGCCCAGCCTATTAAAGATTCTTTAGTAAAATATAATACATCTGTATCATTACCTATATAGCTGTTGTAGGTCTTCCCTCCCCGTCTTACTCTGTCATTTAGTTTCATTATTTTTTCCCATTAGAAGTAAAACTATTTGCCCGACTAGAAGCTGAAGGAAGTCTTGTATTGAATGTGGGATTATCCAAGACCAGACTTGCTCAATAGAGATAAAATGTAAGACACATATGTAATTGTGGCTAGTGGCTAGCACATTGGAAGGTACAGGTTTAGATTTTGAAAGCAGTTATTTTGCCCCTAAGCATTCCTTGCTTGTTCCTTAACCTAATCAGCATGATGTTTATTTGGGAATTTCTGAATTGGTTACTATGAAGGCAGGTTAGTTTACAGCAGTATATTCATGTTTTCTCACCTTGTGTTGAAACATAAATTATAAGTAGATATTGTAAAGATTGTTATGATCCTGGACTAACATTCTTAGTGGCTTTTGTTCCTGCCATATAGGTCAGTTTTAACAAAGCAACAAAGCATAATGTTATCTTTAACCTACTACTTTTGATTTAGTTATTTATCTCTGCATCTTAAAAGTATAGACTGGAGGCATCCATCTCAGAGATGATAGGGAAGTCTGAGTTAGATTCTGGCATTATGGTTTGGTTTGGGGGGTATATTTTGACTTGATTTGGCTTTGGTTTATGTTCTTGTTTGTTTGTTTGCTTGATCTTTGTGGGTAATTCTGATGTGAGCCACTATTATGCTTTATTCCATAGAGATCTTGAGGCTAGGCCGTTTATATGAAAAATATATGTGGGGAAGTAATGAAATACAAGTAAAAAAAGTTGGGGCTATTGGTGCTATAAATTAGAATGTTGCCAAAGAGAAAAAGAGATTGGGTTCTGAACTTTGTAGTGAACACAAAGAGAATTATTCTCACTGTTCAAAAGGAAAAAGCAATCTGCTTCTCATGGAGAACGGGCCTTTTTGCAGAACTTTTACATGTGAAGCTTCCTTGTATATAGGACGCTCAATCTTGAAACAAGTTGCTTTAGACACAGTGTGTATTCTCTGCCTCTTTTCTTGACTTCTGAGCTAATTAGAGTGCAGCCAGGACATTCTGATATATCTATCCTTGTACAAACATAGAGTGTACTTCCAGGAATCTAGGTGGTATAGCCTGCCACTACACATCTAGGCTATAGAGTACAGCCTGTTGCATCGAGTAGGCTGTAAACCTGTGCAGCATTTTACTGTACTTAATACTGTAGGCAGTTGTAACACAGTGGTAAATGTTTGTATTTAAATACAGAAATCTAAATAAACATAGAAAAGGTACAGTAAAATTACAGCATATAAGATTAAAAATGGTGCTTACCATTTATAGAGCACCTACCATGAATGGAGCTTGCAGGATTGGAAGTTGCTCTAGGTGAGTGAGTGAGTGGTAAGTGAATGTGAGGGCCTAGGGCATTATTGTACACTACTGTGGACTCTGTAAACACTGTACACTGAGTACACTAAATTTGTAAAAACAAATTTTTCTTCAATAATAGATTAACCTCAACTTACTGTAACTTTTTGACTCTTGTAATAACATTTAGCTTATAACACAAATTGTACAGCTGCACAGAAATTCCTCCCTTCCTCCCTCCCTCTTTCCTTCCTTCCTTCCTTCTCTCCCTCCCTTTCTCCCTTCTTTCCCTTCCTCCCTTCCTTCCTTCTTTCCCTTTCTCTCTCCCACCCTCCCTCCCTTCTTCCCTTCCTCCTTTCCTTCTTTCCCTCCCTCCCTCCCTCCCTTCCTTCCTTTTCTTTTTTTTTCTTTCTGTCACCCAGGTTGGAGTGCAGTGGCACACACAACTCACTACCTCAAACTCCTGAGCTCAAAGCCATTGTCCAGCCTCAGCTTCTTGAGTAGCTAGGTCTGCAGGCACTTGCTACCATGTCCAGCTGATTTTTTCATTTTTTTGGTAGAGTTGGGATCTTGTTCTCTTGCCCGGGCTGGTCTCCAACTCCTGACCTCAAGCAATCCTTTCACCTCCCAAAATGCTGGGATTATGAGCATGAACCACCATGTCTGGCCTTTTCTTTCTGTTAACATTCTTCTGGGGTGTTTGTTTGTTTGTTTTAAAGATGGAGTCTCCCATTGTCGCCAGTCTGGAGTGCAGTGGCACGATCACGGCTCACTGCAACCTGTGCCTCCCAGGTTCATGTGATTCTCCTGCCTCAGCCTCCCAAGTAGCTGGGATTACAGGTGTACACCACCCACACCCGGCTAGTTTTTTTGTATTTTTAGTGGAGATGGGGTTTCACTATGTTGGTCAGACTGTTCTCAAACTCCTGACCTTGTGATCTGCCCACCTTGGCCTCCCAACGTGCTGGGATTACAGGCATGAGCCATAGTGCCTGGCCTATGTTTTTCTGTTTTTTAATTTTTGTTTTTAACTTTTTAAACGTTTTTGTTAAAAACTAAGATACAAACACACACATTAGGCTAGTCCTACACAGGGCTAGAATCATCAATATACTCTCATCCACCTCCACATCTTGTCCCACCAGGAGGTCTTCAGGGGCAGTAACACATATGGAGCTGTCATGTCCTATGATAACAATGTCTTCTTCTGGAATACCTGCTAAAGGATCTGCCTGGGGCTGTTTTATAGTTTTTTGTTTTAAGTAGATAGAGTACACTGTAACAATAAAATGTGTAGTAAATATGTAAACCAGTAACATCCTTTTAATCAATATCAAATACTATGTACTGTATGTAATTATATGTGCTGGACTGTTATATATGACTGTCAGTGCAGTAGGTTTGTTTATATTTAATACTAGCACCACCAAAAACAGTTGAGTCATATGTTGTTCTTTGATGTTAGAACAGCTATGATGTCCCTAGGTGATAGGAATTTTTCAGTTCCCTTATAATCTTATGGGACCATCAATATTTATGTGGTCTGTTGTTGACTGAAATGTAGGGTCATTTGAGATTTGCATTCTTAAGATTTTCAGATTCCAGATGAAATTAACTTCTAACAATATTTTCTCATTAATCCTTATGTAGATCTCAGCCAGCTTTTATGCAAAGCAGTTTATCCCAGCCATCTGTGGTCCTTTCTGGTACTGCTATTCACAACTTTCCAACTGTCCAACACCAGGAACTTGCCAAGGCACAATCTAGTCTTGCCTTTCAGCAAACATCAAATACTCAGCCTATTCCTATATTGTATGAACATCAACTGGGGCAGGCATCAGGACTAGGAGGTTCTCAGCTGATTGACACACATCTTCTCCAGGTAAGTCGGGACTAGAGCAATGCACAGTCATTGTATTCCTATGCCACAGATCATTTTAAGGAAATATTTTTAAAAGAAAACATGTTAAAAGACCCAATGATAAAACAAAGTCCTTTCATTTTATCTAATACTAAAAATTGCTAGACATGTGAAGTCATAATCTCTGTCTCTGAATTTGAAATGTTTTTCAGTCTTACTCATGTTTTTTTACAAAATTTTTTCTAGGCTAGAGCAAATCTTACTCAGGCTTCAAATCTTTATTCTGGACAAGTACAACAGCCTGGTCAGACAAATTTTTATAACACTGCCCAGTCACCAAGTGCTCTCCAGCAGGTAAACTATGGCATGGTAAATTTCCTCAATTTCCTTTATTATTATTTTTATTGCTTTTGTTATTGTTTGGGAATTTAAAGTGAACCAACATGGAAAGATGGAGGAGTGGTTTTTAAACTGTTTACTGAGATGTCCTGGAGAATTTCCACATAAAAGGCATTTCAGGCACATGACACCCCTCTTCTCACCACCACCACTCTCTACTTCAGTCATTTCTGTTTTTTACATCTAGGTTTTTTGTGTTGGTTTTTAGGGTGTTTTTTTTTTTTTTTTTTTTTTTTTTGGTTGGGGGAGAGCAGGGTCTCACTCTGTCACCCAGGCCAGAGTGCAGCAGTGTATCATGGCTCATTGCAGCCCGATCTCCCAGGTTCAAGCAATCCTCGCTCCTCAGCCTCATGAGTAGCTGGGACTACAGGCTGTTGCCACTATGCCTGGCTAATTTTTCTTCATATTTTTTGTGGAGACAGGGTTTTGCCATGTTGCCCAGGCTGGTCTTGAATTCCTGAGCTCAAGCTGTCTGCCCGCCTCAGCCTCCCAAAGTGTTGGGATTACAGGCTTGAGCCACCTGGTTGCTTGTTTTTTAAAAAAACAACAACAAAAAAAACTAGGTTTCTGTGTAATTATTTATTCTATTTTAACAAAGGATTCAGTGAATATAGAAGTTTGAAAACCATTGTGCAGAATATAGTTACATGTAAGTGTGTTAGGTGGTTTACTCATTAATGGTAGGGGAAAGCCTCCCAGAGACCATCTGGCAGGTTAGTATACATACTACAGTATGGCAGAGTGTGATAGAGTAAAATGACAAACATTTTTCTTAAGTGTATGAATGCAATAACAATTCTCAGTGAAAAGTGTATGTTGTGTTTAAAACTATCTCCTCTAATAATTTCATTAGCTTATTCTTTAAAAGTGGTGGAGGGCTGATGGGGTACAATCATTAGTCATTTTCTTATAACTGTTTTCGTTTGCTATTTTAGGAAGTGATAATTCATGAATATCTTACTGACATTCAGATTAAATACAGTATTTATGTGAAAACTGAGAGATTCTTGTTCTTCTCATAGCTCATTTTGACCAGCCTTGAAAACATTATGTAAAATATCTATTTGGAAACTTGTGACACTACTTATATGGTGTCCCTATGTACTTTGTGATTATTTGACATATCCTGTGGATAAATTCAAAGATAGTCCTAATTCTTTCCGTTTCTATTTTCTTCACTACAAGTAGCATTAACTAAACTATGTTGTACCTTTAATAGAAGAATGGAGATATGATTGAGTGTCTCTTACCGAAATGCTTGGGACCAGAAGTGTATTGGATTTCAGATTGGCTTTTTTTTTTTTTTTAATGTTTTTGTATATATAATGAGGTGTCTTGGGGCCTGTCTAAACATGAAATTCCTTTGTTTCGTATATTCCTTATACATATAACCTGAAGGTAACGTTATGCAACATTTTTAATATGTGCATGAAACAGAGTTCTGACCACTCTTTGATTGATCTGTCACATGAGGTCAGGTGTTGAATTCTTTTTTTTCTTTTTCTTTCTTTTTTTTAATTTTTTTGAGGCAGAGTCTCCCTTACCCAGGCTGGAGTGCAGTGGCAAGGTCTCAGCTCACTGCAACCTCCACCTCCCAGGTTAAAGCGATTATCTTGCCTCAGCCTCCCAAGTAGCTGGGATTATAGTCATCCACCACCACACCCAGCTAATTTTTTGTTTGTTTGTTTAGTAAAGACAGGGTTTCCCCATGTTGGCCGGGCTGGTCTCAAACTCCTGACCTAAAGTGATTCGCCCGCCTCGGCCTCCCAAAGTGCTGGGATTACAGGCGTGAGCCACCACTCCTGGCCTTGGTTTCGAATTTCTCTACTTGTGGCGTCATACCAGCTTCTCAGAAAGCTTTGGAGCATTTTAGATTTTGATTTTCAGATTAGAGTTACTCAACTTGTAGTCACTAAGCAAAATAAATATGTGAAATATAATAGATTGATGTGTTCTGTTTTAAATCTCACTTAAAAGTATTTAAAGAGTTGTGTGTAATTATATAGATATGTCTGTAGCAAACAGAAACAAATTGCTGCAGTTTCTCTTTACTTATTTTCTAGGTTACAGTACCTTTACCAGCATCCCAACTCTCCTTGCCTAATTTTGGATCTACAGGGCAACCTCTAATTGCTTTGCCTCAGACTCTTCAGCCCCCTTTACAGCATACCACTCCCCAAGCCCAGCCTCAGAGTCTGAGCCGTCCTGCACAAGTAAGCCAGCCTTTCAGAGGATTAATTCCTGCTGGAACACAGCATAGCATGATTGCAACAGCAGGAAAAGTAAGTAAAGAGACATTTGCACAGGTAATTTGAGAATTTAATGTAGTGTGTTCAGATATATGCATCTGTGTTATCTAAAAAACTCAACTGCATCAGTTTTTACCACCCTGCAGAAAATCTTAAACCCCACTATATTTACATTTTATCTGTTTGCTTTTAATGTGTTTGGCCCCATCTAGTTTTTACCTAGTACAAAGAATTCACAAATTTATTGAAATAATTAGATTTATAGTATCTGTTAGGCTTATTTAATTATAAGTCTGTTTGGTCTGATAATTCCATAATTCTTGAATCGTGACTATAGGATTTTTGTGCTAAGGTTCTTTCCCCTTTCCTAGATTATGTCTTCACATATATGACATGTAAATACAGCACTTAGCTTATAGAATTAAAGAAATATTAAGTTTATTTTATGCTTTTCCTCAGATGTCTGAAATGGAACTAAAAGCCTTTGGAAGTGGCATTGATATAAAACCAGGCACACCTCCAATCGCTGGTAGAAGCACCACACCAACATCTAGTCCCTTCCGGTAAAATGGGCATTCAAATTTGCTTATGAAATTCCAAAATAGTCACTATTTATTAAATACTTAATATAGCATCAGTCTTGTGTGACATAATCCCTTTTCCAAGCAGAAAAGGATTATTAAGACATTCTTCTTGATAGTTTTGTCTTAAAATGTTAAGCTTTTAAATTATTTAAAATGTGTTTGTTTTACTATATTTTAAGTAAATTACTTTGATACAAAGCACAACTTTTTTTACTTTTTTGAGACAGTCTCACTCTGTTACCCAGGCTAGTGTGCAGTGGCATGAACATAGCTCATTGCAACCTCAAATACCTGGGCTCAAGTGATCCTCCTGCCTCAGCCTCCTGAGTAGCTGGGACTTCATACACGTCCCACCACACCTGGCTAATTTTTTTAAAAAAGTATTGTCCAGGCTGATCTCGAACCAGCCAATCTAGCTGGTATCCTTTCTTACCTCTGCTCCGCCAGTGTCTCTCTTCTACCAGAATGTTTTGGTAACTCATCATAGTAAATTTTTACCAACTACCAAGTATGATGAAAATACCAAGAATAGTGTTTGCAAAAATCTAACAGCATTATTTACTTGGTATTACTGTACTGACTAGTAATGGCTTCTTCCCAAGGGCTACTTCTACAAGTCCGAACAGCCAGTCCAGCAAAATGAACAGCATTGTCTACCAGAAGCAGTTCCAATCAGCCCCTGCCTCTGTGAGAATGACACAACCATTTCCTACACAGTTTGCACCCCAGGTGGGCAGACATAATTGAGAAATGAGTATATTTACTTACAAATAGTTGCTAATCTGGATAAATTATGATCTTGCTTTATGTTAACCAGTTAAGAAGTACAGTTTTTAATAAAAATTAGTTTCTGAATTTAACAGTAAATTTATGATACATAGTCTGCAATTTATAGCCAGACATAGAAATTGTTTAGTTCTAAAGCAGACAAGAGAAATAGTTAAGAGATTCCCCACACAGCTCTGATAATTTGAGTCCTTTTCCTTTTAACTTTTTTTTAAGGAGTTGACTTCTCAGCGAAGGGTCCCAGTGCTTGAAGTTTTCTAGGTTTAAAGTTGATTTTTGATTTTTTTTGAGATATCTATGTGCAATTGAGAGAAAATTTCCAAAAAGATGTTTTAATATATGTATAAAAATGTTGGCTTCTTGTCCTCTTGCTGATGATATTAAAGACTAAGAACTCTCAGAAACGAGAATTAGTTCACAAACTAGAACTGGTTCCTGAGAAATTCACATTTGTTGAATTAGTACTGATTTTATTTACCTTCAGATTATGTTTGTTATAGGTGTGTGCCTTTTCTGCGACTGTACCTTTTAAAAAGATATTAAAAGTCTTTCTGTCCCCCCTTCAGAATTTACAGCTGAGATGCTAGGACCAACTGAAGTGCCATAGCATGCCTTGCCTAATTTTTCTGTTAAACTCTCCAAGCATGGCTTGTTTATTCTTTGTCCTTGCTAATGGAATGGCACAATCCATACACTTCCTTTCACTGGTAGGATGGGCACATTTACTCTGGGATAAGCCAACCTGGTCTAGTTGGCATTTTTTTTTTAACAGTTCAATGTTGTATGTTTTGTTTTTTTCACTCAGATTCTCTCTCAGCCTAACCTGGTCCCTCCATTGGTAAGAGCCCCACATACTAACACCTTCCCAGCGCCTGTTCAGAGGCCACCAATGGCACTGGCCAGTCAGATGCCTCCTCCGCTGACCACAGGCCTCATGAGCCATGCTCGTTTGCCACATGTAGCCAGGGGTCCTTGTGGATCACTATCTGGAGTCAGAGGTAATCAGGCCCAGGCTGCGTTGAAGGCTGAACAAGACATGAAGGTTAGTACAGTGGTAACAGCCAACAGATCAAGAATCTGTCTCTGAACCATGTCTAAAAATGCCTCTGGACCCATAACTGTATATCCAGGCATTCATTGTCTTAGTAGACTTAACGAAGCTAACTACTTTTATTCATTCCCTTTTTTTTTTCTTTTTTTTCCCCCTATTCCCCTATTCCCGCTCCCTCCATCTTTTTTGTTTTTGTTTCTTTTTTTTTTTTTTTTTTTTTTTTTGGCAACTGTAGTCAGGAAACGAATTAATGTATTAAACTGTGGCCAAATGGTTATAAAATAAAGATTTGAGGGAGATCTGAGTTTAGATGCAATTTTTTTTTAATAGAAAAGAAGTAATATGAATTATTATAGACTTCCCCATTTGCTTTTTCTTTTCTTTCTTTCTTTTTTTTTTAAATTTTCTTCCCCCCTTTCCCCTGACTCTCCTCCTCCCAGCAGCTTATAATATAAATCATGGTTATATGAAAACTCTGGAATGGGTAAGATGTGTTACGTATCTTGGTATTTTTCCATTATGAGTCATCAAAGTACAGTTTTCTTCTCAAACTGTTTTCATACCCTTTTTGTCCTACCACATGAGGTGGTTGTATTCTACAATGGATTGTGCAGTTTTAGATGAAGAACTCAGAAAAGCACTTTGGGATCCTTCATGATAAAAGGCACTGATAAATATGAGGTTTGCTAATGCAGGAAGAGTGCCTTTAGGAGTCTGTGTGGGGACAGTTTTGTAGCATAAACCTTACATGTCTGCCAGTACAGCCAGTTGAATCAGTTTATTTCTATATTTACTTTAGGCTTGACTTTCAAGGTTCTTAGTAATTTTTGCCTGTTTTGTCACTACATATGTCGTCAGATCAGACTAGAACAAAGAAAAGCTTACTGCTTTCAAACGGGGAAATGTGCATAGTAATGCTTTACTCTGAATTAGAAACATGTTTATGATAATCCCATTAGAAAATTTGACTGAATGATTAAAGTTTCTTTGTGGGGCAACATCCCTAGTGTTTCTGATCCTGAGTAATCAGATATAAAGACTACCCAGCAGTAAAACTTTTATTAAATAATTATCTACTTTCACGAAGGCTGTATGCCCAGGATTTCCATCTGTTTGTTATCATTAGAAATACCAGTGTGAGTGAAACTCTTTGGAAGTTATTTGGCCTTGGTTTCCAGTTCTGCTCCTGGCTCCTTGGCTCTTGATTTTCACATATTCCCATGTTGGAAATAACGTTAGAGCTTAATAATCTTAATGGGGTGGGAGAGGGTACAAGTTTCTTGAAAATTGCTTCAGATCTTTGGATAGTACAGGTTACTTGTAGAACATGAAGAGGTTTTTATTATATGCAAGAAGGATGGAAACTTAAGTTTTAATTGTGAATGTTACAGTGGTAAAATTTACAGATTGACGTAAGTATTTTTTGGGGGCACATAGCCAAAACTAAGAAATTATTTTACCAGCTCAGAATGTGGTAGGAGCTATCAGAACTTAGTGATCAAGTGAAGTCGTAGTTACTAATTTCTGATGCTCTTCCCCTGCAGAAGAGAGCTGTGGGAAGAGGACTCAGCCACAAGACATTTGGTCCTAGGTGTTGGTAATGCCACAATATAAGTGCTTCCTTTTCGTTTTATTGTAGACCACATATTGATAACTAGAAGTTTTAAGTGTTACATGTATGTTTTCAGATTTGCAAGCAGGTTCCCTAAAATTTAATATCAATAAGCTTTGTTCCAGAAAAGACACAAATCAGCAGCAATTTGTAATTTATTATTTTATGAGAGGGCAGACCTTGAAAAGGTGGTGGGAGGTGGTCCTGTGGTTTCCTTTCTTTTTTTTTTTTTGTTTTTTTTTGTTTTTTGTTTTTTTAATTACATGGAATATTTTTGAAAATAGGAAGAAATCTATGCATTAAAAACTCAAAGATCAATGAGGTTCTTTTGGCTTGGGCCAAACCAGTGTGGGGAAAACTGATTTGTGATTGGTAAAATAATTTGAACCAAGATTGATTTGACAGGCTTTGGTAATGCTGCAGTATTTTCAGTTGTTCTTTCTCATTTTTTAAGGCAAAGCAGAGAGCAGAGGTTCTTCAGTCCACGCAACGGTTCTTCTCTGAACAGCAACAGAGCAAACAGATAGGAGGCAAAGCCCAGAAAGTGGACAGTGATTCAAGTAAACCTCCTGAAACGCTGACCGACCCTCCTGGTGTCTGTCAGGAAAAAGTAGAAGAAAAGCCACCCCCTGCAACCTCCATAGCCACCAAACCTGTTAGAACTGGACCAATCAAACCTCAGGCGATCAAAACCGAAGAAACAAAATCTTAAAGGCTATGGTTTATTGCGGGAAATTGGTGGGGGGGAGGGAAAACACGGAGAATTAAGTCAGATAATGCCAGCAGCCAAAGGGGCAAAATGGTCTGTGACATTATCCTGTTCAGAGCTTGGAGATGTACGGGGGACATAGGCACAATTTACACTGACACACAGCTGCTGTACCAGTAAAAACGAGGCTTTGCAAGCTTGCACCTACTATATAACATGCGCTTGGTTGATGGCCATGCACCTTCAGTCAGAATTTATATATAAATATATGTACCCATTGTTTTGAGTGCATATAATTTAGACCTAAAAATCTTTTTGATTACATGAAACACCAGAAATATGAGGAAAATAACACAGCAGAGGAATAGCTCAGCCTGAACAGCGTGGTGGTCCCAGCTAATTACATTTGGTGCGGTTTTTTTGCTCTCTTATGTTCTTGGATATGGTTATGGCGTTTGTAGGCTTCGCAGTAAAGAGCTGAAGATAACTGGTGCTGGATAGAGGAGCCTTTATTTTTATTATGGCAGCTTGCTATTTTTATAACATGGTCATTGAGTTGAAAACAATCAAAGTACAGTAGCAACTGATCTCCCCTTCTTCCTGGATGAGTGAGCAGATGATTAAATACTGATGTCAGCATCCCTGAACCATATAAAAGTGAGCAGTGTTTGGCTACGCTTCTGTTTGAAATGATGCTGTGTTTTGGTTGTAGTCCGAGGCTTTGAAGCGCTACTTAGCATCTCCTTTCTTCCATGGAGCTCTCACCATTCAAACATGACAGATTTGGTAAAATACTAGTTAGGTTGAGTCTTCCTTACCCCCACTCAGTCATCTTTGTATGAATCCCATAGTTTGGGGTTTTTTTTCTTTGTTTTTTCTTCTTTTTCCTTTTTTTAAAAACCAGTTTTTAGCTGGTGTTCATGAAGAACAGTGAGTACCTAGAACTGTGCCACTAATTAAAGGATATCCTAAGAAGGTGCGTTTCTTTACAGAGCTGTGTCATGCCATCCTTTGGGCCCTCTGCTGGAAAAGTAGAATCAAGTCTCAAATAATGCCTTTTTAATTGTATCCTCTAGTATTATAGATATAGGACAGTACTGTATCATACCTCTGTGAATGTAAAATATCTTGTACCTGCTTTATGATATGTAGTAGTGACTGTGCTTTATCAGAGCTGTTTTTAATGATGTTATTCTAGAATGTTTTCTTTCCAGATGATCATTCAGAAGCTAATTTTAAAAAATGGTGCCAGGTACCACAACAGTAACAGAACTTTGCAATTTTGGGGGTTTTGTTTTTTACCTTTTTTTCCCCTTTTTTTTAAATGGAGTGTGCTGGATGTCTCTATAATTTTGTTCAAATGACTGCAGAACCTGGAAAAGCTTTTGCTGCTATTGATGCATAACATACTGCTATTATTGGTCTTTTTATATAAATAATATATATATATATATATATATATACATATATATATATAATTTGAATTTTTGGAAACTTTAGCTGTGCTGTCAACTTTGAAAAAAGTATCCCAGTTTACTGTGTTGAGTTGGCATTGTACAGAAATTAACAGCCATATTGGTCTAGAAACATTAAACTTAATTTTTTTCCATTTGTACAGGGGTAACACACTGTATTAAATATGTAAGGTCTTATCTACATGGGTTTGATTACAGAAACTAATAAAGTATTCTCTAAATAATGATTCTTGGAGCTTCTAATCATTTCCCAAACCCTGAAGCAAGAGGGTTTGTCATGTATTAAAGATAGTGGAGAAGAGGACTAGTCCATTGCGGGGGCTCATGCCTCTAATCCTAGCACTTTGGGAGGCAGAGGTGGGTGGATTGCCTGAGCTCAGAGTTTGAGACCAGCCTGGGCAACATGACAAAACCCTGTCTCTACTAAAAATGCAAAACTTAGCCAGGCATGGTGGCAAGTGCCTATAATTGCAGCTACTTGGGAAGCTGAGGCAGGAGAATCACTTGAACCTGGGTTGTGGGGGTGTGGGCAGGCGGAGGTTGCAGTGAGCCAAGATTGCGCCACTTCACCCTCGGCAAAAGAGCAAAACTCCATCTCAAAAAAAATAAAAACAAAAACAGCACATTATACTGTAGAAAAGGATTATCATCCAAAGCCTTGACTTCTCACTTTGAAGAACTCTGAAGAATATTCAGTTAAAGTATTGTCATGGCAGATAATCATGGCCCCTGTTCTGAAGTAGCCAAACTCATATTGAAAACAAATCCGTCAGCCAGGTGCAGTGGCTCACGCCTGTAATCCCAGCACTTTGGGAGGCCAAGGCGGGCGGATCACCTGAGCTCAGGAGTTCAAGACCAGCCTGGCCAACATGGTGAAACCCCCAGCTCTACTAAAAATACAAAAATTAGCTGGGTGTGGTGGTGCTGCATCCCTGTAGTCTCAGCTACTCGGGAGGCTGGGGCAGAGAATCACTTTGAACCTGGGAAGCGGAGGTTGCAGTGAGCTGAGATCTCGTCATTGCATTCCAGCCTGAGTGACAGTGAGACTCCATCTCAAAAGAAAAAAACAATCTGTAAGGGAGAAGTTTTCTTGATGCACACTGCCTGATGTAGAAAAGAGTTTCACCGTCTTTTGGGCAGAAGCTGAAGGACCAAAAATAGATCTCACTATTATTTACACTTGTATTTTTCATAGCTTTGTTAGCATGTTCATCAACATCCATCACCTTCCCTAAAAGGCTATGTAAGGCATTTGTTCTATCATTTACTCAGTTTATAAAATGAAGTACTGAGGGATTGTAATTATCCTAAAATCCCGTGTTCAGAATGTATGGCTTCCAGACCCAGCTTTAAGAAAACTAGTCATTCAGTCACTATTGACGTGTGCCTTCTTAACTCATGGGCACTGATTCTTAAGATACATTTTGGTGGTTTTGTTTTGGGTAGAGAGGGTTTCTCCATGTTGCTCAGACTGGTCTTGAACTCCTGAGTTCAAGCGATCCACCTGCCTTAGCCTCCCAAAGTGCTGGGATTACAGGCATGAGCCACCGCACCAGGTCCGATACTCAAGTATTAATAGGCCCTGCCTTGATCCAAGCTTTTCAGTCTAGGGTTTTTCTCCAAATATGTTCTAAGTTAAAAGCTGTGATTTTTGAAGGGGGTTGAGGGAAGAGGTATGATGGATAAGAATGGGAATGCAAACGTGTACCCAGGAGTTAGTCACCACTTCAAATACTTGCCTTCTTACCAAGGCACTGCCCTTGTCAGTATTTTTCATATTCTAGTTTTTAAGTTTAATCCTCCTAAATTTTGAGACCTAATGGGTGACCAGCTATACAGCTTGCATTATCCCCACTTGCAAACCAGCAGGCATGTGGTACTTGTATTAACTGTTAAATATCACTAGTACTTTGGGTTCTTTGCTAGAAAACAGTGGAAAAATGGCACCAAGAGCATATCCAGTGAAAGTAAGATAATGTATGTAAGTGTTTCTCTGCAGTTTGGCCATGCAGATTTGTCTCTGGCTTCCCTAACATGACAATATAACCCAAGAGGTGTTGCAGTTAATAGTTGACTGTAGATTTGGTTACATGAGCTTCTGAACATTCTCTGTCCCTTGAGCTGCCCTGGTAGAAGGTAAGGTCCAGATCCTTACCCCCATTTAATAAATAGTGCTGATGATAGAAGAGTGACTGGGGGAGGAGGGTTGGGGAATGAGAGGAGGGTATAGTTTATAAAGTTCAAACAAACTCTTGGTCAGGGGCAAGATACAGAAGGTAGAATGAGTCAGAAGCTGTTTAAGTGTCTTTTCTAACAAGTCACCAGTGATTTTTCATGTTGCCATTGCAGCATATTTCATAGATGCTTAGCATTTTCGGTACAAACTAAACATTTCCCTGCAACTTTTTTCCACCCTACGGGTAAATATAAAACTACATCATAGGCCGGGCACGGTAGCTCACGCCTGTAATCACAGCACTTTGGGAGGCCGAGGTGGGTGGATCACGAGGTCAGGAGTTCAAGATAAGCTGGGCCAAGATGGTGAAACCCTGTCTCTACTAAAAATACAAAAATTACCCAGGCGTGGTAGCACGCATCTTGTAATCCCAGCTACTTGAGAGGCTGAGACAGAGAATTGCTTTAAAAACCCGGGAGGCAGAAGTTGCAGTGAGCAGAGATTGCACCACTGCACTCCAGCCTGGGTGACAGAGACAGACTCCGCCTCAAAAAAAAAAACTACATCATAGTTTGACAGACCTAATTATTTTGTAGGTGCTTTAAGTAGAAGAACTAGGATCGGTGATTGGTCAGTTAAAGTGGAAAGTCACAAAATTTAGATACTCTGTTTTAGGTGTATGTTTATTTTCCGTTCAATCTTTTAATGAAGGACTACGCCATTTCTTTTGAGATGTCTGCTGCCTAGATTCTTTTGCATATGCATCATCTAGTTTTCAGTTTTGTCTTAAAGAAATCTGAATAAGAATTCCCTTGAACTTTCACAGATAGCTTCCCTCAGTTTTCCAGCTTTTCTTATACCCATAATTTGACCACAATTTTTAGAGTTAAAATTGTAGAAATCAAGTAATATTGACTTAACCACCTACTAGCTAATAGTCTTCAGTCAATATATATTACCTTGAAAGTGGCTAGAGTTTGGTTACAAGCCATAAATTTACTTCATATTGTAACAATTTTTTTTAAAAAAACTTCCTTCAACAGAAAGGAATAGTGTGCTATAGGAAAAGGAAAATTTACCTGAGGTAGAGAGTTTAAGCAAGAGGTGAGTCTCTGGTATAATCAGGCAGAGTCAACTATTAACTCTGTATGTGTCAGGTGCTGGAAATATAGAGGACAGTTTCTTAACACAGTCTGGGGTGTGGGTGGAGATACAAGTGGTGGCTTTGAGGTCTTTTAGGTTTTCATCACTGATAGATAACTAGCACTTATTTCGTGGATGCCTCAAACCCCATCTTCCAGTCTAAGCTCTCCCCCCTCATCTATTTGCCTGTACTGCTTAACCTTCTAAATATGATTAAAATTTTTCAGAAGTTTTTAGTCCTGATCTAGCCTTCTTACCATTTCTTCACATGCTAGCTAATATTTAATAAGTAGAATTACATGTAAATTTGGGTCTTACTGGTCTATGAGCAAAAAAAGCAATTCAGTAGTTATCTGAATTGCTTATCTGAGCTGAAAAATGCATTCATGTTCAGTGGAGAACAGAGGGAGGGAATTTCAATAAGCAGAGCCTGTGGTGAATAAGTCTCAAGTTCAAGGTGAGTAAGTCTTAAGTTCAAAGATAGTGCAGAGGGACAGAGAGATGCATTCTGACCCTCCAGGGTTAGATTTGCCAAGAGGCAAAATAGTTAATTTCAGACAGCTATGTGGAACTGTTAACGATCTGGTTTACTTAGGGCGGCGGCTTTCAGATTGGAAGTACACACTATTAAATAGAAGCAATTTCACTTTAAAATTTTGTTTGGCTAAAGGATTCAGTGGCTTTTTTTAAAAAAAAATTACCAATGTGAGTAAGTTTTATTGGTTCTGGGGAGGAGACGCCCTCTCTAGTATGAGAAGTTGAAAAGAAGGTTTTACTTGTAGTAAAAACCACACTCTTCACAGAAGCTGATAGTGATACCCATTGAATAGACTGGGCCTTAGCTTTCTATAACCTGGGAATATAAATGGGCATTATAAAGTTTTCTGTTACAAGACTCAGTTATCAGAATTATATCTCCAGCTTAGAACCTCACAGGGAAAAACAGAATTACACATAAATACCACCCACTTGCCCCCTTAACCCCCCACCTTAATAAGGTAGGTAATTTTCTTTAAACATGCAGAGAGTGAGGTATGGTAACTTGCCCAAGGATATACACAGTAAGCAGAGGAGGCAGGAGTTTTTTGTGCAGGCAGTCTAATTCTTAAGCACAAGCTCTTTACTAAGCTACACTGTTATGAAAGCACTGTACTTGAAGTTACAGGCATACCTCGTTTTACTGCACTTTGCAGGTATTGCAGGGTTTTTTCTTTAAAAAAAAAAAATGAAGGTTTGTGACAACCCCCTGTTGAGCAATTTTATTGGTGCTATTTTTCTGACAATGAGTGCTCATTTCCCGTCTGTGTCACATTTGGTAACTCTGAAAATTATTCCAGACTTAAATTATATGATGATCAGGGATCTTGAATGTTACTAGTGTAATCGTTCTGGAGCCTTATGAACTACACCCGTAAGATGGTGAACGTAAATGCATGTGTTCTGATTGCTCCACAAACAGGCTGTTCCCTCTCTCCCTCTCCTCAGGCCTCTCTATTCCCTGAGACACAATATTGAAATTAGGCCAGTTAATAGCCCAACAATGGCTTGTAAGTGTTCAAGTAAAAGGAAGAGTCACACATCTCATTTTAAATCAAAAGCTGAAAATGAGTAAGCTTAGTGAGGAAGGCATCGCAAAATCTGAGATGGGCCAGAAAGCCAGTCCTCTTGGGCCCATTAGACAAGTTGTGAATGCAAAAGACAAGTCTTGAAGGAAATTAAAAGTGCTACCCCAGTGAACACATAATGATAAGAAAACAAAAACAGCCCTATTGTTGATATAAAGTTTTAGTGGGCTGGATAGAAGATCAAACAGGCCCACCATTCTCTTAAGCCAAAACCTTATCCAGAGCAAGGCCCTAACTCTCCAATTCCTTGAAATCAGAGAGGTGAAGAAGCCTTGGAAGAAAATTTGAAGCTAGCAGAAGTCGGTTCGTGAGATTTAAGGGAAGCACCAATCTCCATAACATTAAAGTGTAAGGTGAAACAGCAAGAGCTGATGTAGGAACTGTGGCAAGTTGTCTAGAAGATCTAGCTGAGATAATTGACGCAGGGGGCTATGCTAAATAACAAGTTTTTAATGTAGACAAAATAGCCTTCTATTGGAAGCAGATGCCATCTACGCCTTTCACAGCTAGAGAGAAGTCAATGCTTGGCTTCAAAGCTTCAAAAAGAACTGACATAGGGGTTTATGCAGCTGGTGACTTTAAGCTGAAGCCAATACTCATTTACCATTTTGAAAATCCGAGGGCCCTTAAAAATTAAGCTAAATCTACTCTGCCTGTGCTCTACAAATAGAAAAGCAAAGCATGGATGATAGCACATCTCTACAGCATGGCCTATCTAATATTTTAAGCCCACTGTTGAAACCTATTGCTCAGGGGCGGGAAAAAAAAATGAAAGCTTTCTTTCAAAATATGATAAGCTCATTGACAATGTACCTAGTCACCCAGGAGCTGTGATGAAGATGTACAAGAAGATTGATGTTTCGTCTGCTAACATGACATCCATTCTACAGCCTATGGATCAAGGCGTAATTTTGACCTTCAAGTCTCATTATTTAAGAAATATTAATACATTTTGTAAGGCTACACTTTCAGAGATAGTGATTCTTCTGATGGATCTGGGCAAAGAAATTGAAAACCATGCCAGGCGGGGTGGCTCATGGCTGTAATCCCAGCACTATGGGAGGCTGAGGCAGGCAGATAATGAGGTCAGGAGTTCAAGACCAGCCTGACCAACATGGTGAAATCCTGTCTCTACTAAAAATACACAAATTAGCCAGGCATGGAGGCATGCGCCTGCAATCCCAGCTACTCAGGAGGCTGAGAGAGAAGAATCTCTTAAACCCAGGAGGCGGAGGTTGCAGTGAGCCGAGATTGCTCCACTGCAGTCTAGCCTGGGCGACAGAGCAGGATTCCATCCCCCAAAAAAAGAAAAAGATATTGAAAATCATGTGAAAGGGTTTACCATTCTAGATGCCATAAAGAACATCTGTGGTTCATGGGAGGATGTCCAAATATTGACGCAAATAGGAGTTTGGAAGAAGTTGTATTCCTATCCTCATGGAGCCCTAGGGGATTCAAGACTTCAATGGAGAAAGTAACTGCAGATATGGTGGAAATAGCAAGAGAGGTAGAGTTAGAAGTGGAGCCTGAAGATGGGACTGAATTCCTGCAATTTTATGATCAAACTTGAACAGATGAGGAGTTGCTTAAATTTAAATTTCTTTAAATCTTATGGATGAGCAAAGAAAGTAGTTTTTTGAGATGGAAACTACTTGTGAAGATGCTTTGTATGTTGTTGAGATGACAAGTATTTAGAATTTTACACAAACTCGGTTAATAAAGCAGTGACGAGGTTTGAGAGGATTGACTCCAACTTTGAAAGAAGTTCTACTGTGGGTAAAATGATATCAAACAGCATCACGTGGTACAGAGAACTCATTTGTGAAAGGAAGAGTCAATGGATGTGGCAAACTTCATTGTCTTATTTGAAGAAATCGCCACAGCCACCCTGGTCTTCAGCAACCACCACCTTGATTAGGCAGCAGCCACCAGCATCAAGGCAAGATTCTCACCAATAAAACGATAGGACTCACTGGAAGCTCAGATGATCATTAGCTTTTTTTTTTTAGCAGTAAAGTATTTTAAATAAAGGTGAATGCATTGTTTTTTAAGACACAATACTATCAAACACTTAATAGCAAGCATATAACTTTTATATGCACTGGACACCCAAAAAGTCCATGTAACTTGCTTTATTGTGGTAGTCTAGAACCAAACCCACAATTTCTTCAAGGTATGCCTTGCTAGGTAAGTAACCTAAGAAAAATTACTCAACCTTCATATGTCTTTTTTTCCACCTCAAAAACGGAGATGATTCTATCTTCTTGCATAGTTTTGATTAAACGAAATAAAGTGGTTTTTTTTTTAAGAAATATACATATACAATGCTTGTTGTTTGGTAGGTTAGTCGGTTACAATAAGACGATTACTTAATTGCCTTGTTAAATATACATACCTAAGTCTGACCCAGCATTTATACTTTTTAGAAAGCTGGATTTTTCTAGTTAAATAACATCATCTATAAATACAAAATTTAGGTCATTGTTTCTCTCTCCCACTTCAAATTATGCTGAGAGGTCCTAGATTCCTCAGAGGAACGAGTATAAGAAAAGCCAAGAGTATGAGAAAAGCCAAGTTAGTAGATAAATTTAAGTCCTCTCTCCATTTTCCTCATGGAAGAGGTACCATGGAAGATTGAACTTCTAAAATGTGGTTCTCTAGAAACACAGATGCTTAAGACCATTGACATTCTTTCTTATTCTGTGGTTTCTGTTCTCATTCTAAGATGTTGGCATGTGCCCAAAGTGAGCTCTGGATTTTCCCCTGCCATTCCAACACCTGTAGGTCTCTGGTAGTTCTTAGGCCCTTCTATCCATGTGTTAAGATAGCATGACATTCCTCAACTCCAAATAGTAATCATTTATTTGTTTGTTCAGCAATTCCATATTTATCTTTGGCCAGGGTTTACAGAAAACAGTGCAGTCTGTGTTCACAAAACAGTCTGTTCTCATGCTCCTGATAAAGACATACCTAAGACTGGGTAATTTATAAAGAAAATGAGGTTTAATGGACTCGCAGTTCCACGTGGCTGAGGAAGCCTCACAATCATGGCAGAAGGCAAAAGGCACGTCTTACATGGCGTCAGACAAGAGAGAAATGAGAGCCAAGTGAAAGGGGAAACCCCTTACAAAATCATCAGATCTTGTGAGTCTTATTCACTACTATGGGAACAGTATGAGGCAAACTGCCCCTGTGATTCAATTATCTCCCACTGGGTCCCTCCCACAACAAGTGGGAATTATGAGAGATACAATTCAAGATGAGATTTGGGTGGGGACACAGCCAAACCATATCAGGCAGGGTTTACAGAATATGGAGCAAAAGAGATGTGTACAGGAAATTTATTAGGCTTACCCTTGAGATCAAATCATAGTGGAGTATAAAATTAGATTGGCAGAGGGAGACAGTCAACTAAGGTTCTAATGCAAAAAAAAATGCCTCAGTAAATCTTGTGATAAGTTCTGGAAATAAGATGCTCCTTTAGAATTATCTAGTCTTGAGGTCAGAGAACTAGACTTTCATACTCTCACATTGTCCAGTTATTGCCCAAGAATGGGGATGTGGGAAGGGAATGCATGATCTTGGAGGAGGCATTCTCTGCTGAGGGCAATTCCCAGAAAGAATTCGCCTCAGAACCAGAGCCAACACTCCTAGCAGCTGGAGAAATGAGTCCCTCAGTCCAGAAGACTATCTAGGTGGTGCACATAGAATTCACTATAGTTCACCTTTCACTGCTCAGTGATAAGCTCTGGGAATAGCTCCTCCAGATTCAGATTGGTCTCTTCCTGGGAAACCTGAAGAAGATTAGTGGGTTAAGTATATGCCCTGCCATTACAGCTGGTCTCAGCCATAGCTGATGTCCTCCTCTCCTACCCATTCTAGGTTTCCCTAACCCTCAGCTAGCAACTCTACTGTCCTTGATGGCTTACCTGGGACCTAATATCTGAGAGAGTCTAAGCCCTTGGTCACTTTGGCTTTCTATGACTGGAAGCTGGATTTGTTTATTTTCTGTCAAAACTGGACAAGCATGTACTAAAAGATCCATCACAGACAACCTGGGAGCCAAATGTATTCTTCTTCATTGGTCCTATTATATACGAGCAGCCCTATCTCCTCCTAGTGACTAGAGTCAAGTATTCCTGCTGTATGATAATTTCTTTCCTTAACTGCTGGTCTCTTGGCAAGATAAGCTTGAAGTGACAGGGTGGAAGCTATAGCATAAAGGTGAATGAGTTTCTTCCTGTGTCTCTGGTGGATGTATTCCCCTCCTGCAAGCGAGAACCTCTAAACCTACAGGTCTCAGAGTTGGCAAAAATGAGAAACACAAATCCCCCAATTGGGTCACTGGGAGTGATGGTGTGGCATTCAGTTCCACACTTGGTTCCTTGAAAGGCAATCCATTATTGTCTATTGCTGTGTAGCATATTACCCCAGAACTTAGTAGCTCAAGACAGCAAGTATTTCTTTCTTGTTTGTTCTGTGTTTGTTTGTAAAGACAGGGTATATCAATGTTGCCCAGGCTGCTCTCCAACTCCTGGCCTCAAGTGATCCTCCCTCCTCGGCCTCCCAAAGTGCTGGGATTGTAGGCATGAACCACTGCATGTGACCAGTAAATTGTTATCTCACAGTTCCTTTGGGTCAGGAATGCAGGTGCAGCTTAACTAGGTCCCTGTGACTCAAGATCCTTCTTGAATTTGCTGTCAGGTTGTTGACCAAGACTGCAGTCTCATTGTAAGGTGCAAATGAGGGAAAATTATTTTCCAAGATCACTCACATGGTTGTTAGCAGACCTCAGCCCCCCTTCACATGGCTCTCACCACAGGGATGCCTCACATTATGACATCTGGCTTCCAAGCAAGCAAGCCAAATGACAGTGAAAAAGCAAGCATCTAAAACAAGTTACTGTCTTCTTATAACTTAGTGTTAGAGGTGACAGCCTATCACTTCTACCATATTCTGTTTATTTTAAGTCAGTCAGTAAGTTCACACGCAAGGAGCGGAGATTACACAAAGATGTGAATAACAGGAGTTCAGGGATCATTGAGTCTCATTTTAGAGGCTGCCGGTCCCACCATGTTTGCAGGGTATTGTCTCCAAGTTGGCACCTCAGTTGTATCTTCAAAGGTGATTCCATTATGCTATCAGCCTGGCAGCTTCTAGATGTTACAGAATGTGATAATACAACTAGATACCAATGCTTAGTACCTGTCTTAGTCTGTTTTATGTTAATAAGGTAGAATACCACAGACTGGATAATTTATTTAAAAAAAAAAACAAAAAAACAAAAAAAAAACTTTATTTAGAGTTCCAGAGGCTGGGAAGCCCAGGAGCATGGTGCCAGCATCTGGAAAGGGCCTTCTTGCTAAGTCATAACATGGCAGAAAGGCAAGTGAGCATGAGAGAGACAGAGAGATTGTATAACAAGCCCACTCTCTTGTGATAAGTAACTCACTTCTGCGATAATGACATTGATCCATTCCTGAGGGCTTTGCTGTCATGACCTAATCACCTCTTAAAGGCCCCATCACTCAACACTGTTTGTTACATTAGAGATTAAGTTTCCAGTGCATGAATTTTGTGGGGACACATTCAAACCATAGCATTCACTCACTGTCAAATTGCCTCTGATGTAATGTGGGTACCTTGGTCCAATGAGATGTTATGCTAGATCCCATGAAGGTAAAACAAACGCTTGAAGCCTCCTGATAGTGGTGCTAGTTTAGGTTCTGTCCTATTTTATCGAGAAATACATGTCAATTCTAGTCATCCAGTGGTTGGGTGTTTTTCCAGTTGTTTTCCTTACAAGCCTCTGACCAATCATCCAAGCCATTTACCTTCATTCATGAGTTTGTATGTACTCTGGTCTTGGGCCACTTCTCTTTCCACACAAAGTAGATGATCAAATGCATTGCCTGAAACTGCCCACTGGGACAATTTTCCCTTGCTGCTATCGTTTAGGGCCACCCTGAGAAGAGTTGCAGTGCAGCAGTTTTTCAATTCCGGCTTGCACTTACCTACTGAATTGACAAAACCAAACTTGAGGTTTTCATCTTCTCTTTAAGCTGACTATGAGACTCCTTGGGCAAACATAGGGATAAACTGAGGGAGAGGTGCTGGTGTAGTATCAGTGAATAATATGGGGGTCTGGGCGACCTGCTTGTTCCTTCAGGCCTTACTTATCCACGATTCTCAGTGTACCACTTCCAACTCGTACATTGCTGCTGGGCCTGCTCAGACTCATGACTTTCAGGATCTAATAGAACTACTCAAGATGGGCTGTTTTGGCCATTCGCTCACCTCCCAGGAACTTTGTGTAAAACTTCATTGCAGATGAACTTGCATTGTAATTCTCCTATTGGAGCTTGCCACAAAACATCTTTGTGAGTCACCAATACCTTTTACAAGAAGGTCTTGTGCTAAGTAACAACCAAGTGGCTGTGGGGCCACTTGTCCCACCGCCTGGACCTGCAGTGTCCTTTATTGCTGTAAGATCTGCTCAAAGTTAGCTGACTTTCATGTTAGTCAGTATATGGGTTGCAGCAGTATTCCTAAGTATGGAATACACTACCTCGGAATCCAAAGAGGCCTACAGGGCACTGTGCTTCTTTTTTAGTGGTGGGAGGTACAAGGTGCAATATTTTGTCCTTTAATTTGCAGAGGATGGAAAATCGTGCCCCAGATCTCTGGATCCCTAAAAAAAAATTGACTGATGGGTAAACCGACATTAATCTGCCCTAACAAATATATTACTTCTGTCTTAGCAGTTATAATTATAGATACAACTTGGTTGAATTTGCAGTAGTCTTCAGACTGGTTTTTGTAGGGGCCAGAGAAATAAATTAAATAGGGATTTTTTTTTTCAAGATGGAGTTACTTTTGTTACCCAGGCTGGAGTGCAATGGAGCAAGCTCAGTTCATTGCAACCTCTGCCTCCCCAGTTCAATGATTCTCCTGCCTCAGCCTCCTGAGTAGCTGAGATTACCGGCATGCACCACCACGCTCAGCTAATTTTGTATTTTTAGTAGAGATGGGATTTCTCCATGTTGGTCAGGCTGGTCGCAAACTCCTGACCTCAGATGATCCACCTGCCTTGGCCTCCCAAAGTGGTGGGATTACAGGCGTAAGCCACCATACCTGGCCTAAATAGGGATATTATGAGAACCAGTGGCCCTGTACCCTTTAGGTTTCTTTTTTTTTTTTTTTTTTTTTTTTTTAGACAGAGTCTCGTTTTGTCACCCAGGCTAGAGTGCAGTGGCGCGATCTTGCGTCACTGCAAACTCTGCCTCCCAGATTCAAGCGATTCTCCTACCTCAGCCTCCTGAGTAGCTGGGATTCTAGGGGCCCACCACCATGCCCAGCTAAATTTTGTATTTTTAGTAGAGATGGGGTTTCACCATGTTGGCCAGGCTGGTCTTGAACTTTTGACCTCAGGTGATCCGCCTGCCTCAGCCTGCCAAAGTGCTGGGATTACTGGTGTGAGCCACTGTGCCCGGCCTATACCTTTTAGGTTTCTAAGGATAGCACCAGTCAGGGTTATTCCTACCCACCACACGACATTTTATTTACTACATTGACTGTGGGGAGGCAGAAAGAGTTTCATTTAGCAACTTAGCATTTCCCACTACAGTAACTTCTACCTCAAGTCAAAAACTAATGTGCGGCTGGGCACGGTGGCTCACGCCTGTAATCCTAGCACTTTGGGAGGCCAAGATGGGCAGATCACTTGAGGTCAGGAGATCGAGACCAGCCTGACCAACATGGTGAAACACCATCTCTACTAAAAATACAAAAAAATTAGCTGGGCATGGTGGTGCACACCTGTAATCTCAGCTACTTGGGAGTCTGAGGCAGGAGAATCGCTTCAAGCTGGGAGGCAAAGGTTGCAGTAAGCCAAGATCACACCATTGCAGTCCACCCTGGGCAACAAGAGTGAAACTCTGTTAAAAAAAAAGAAAATGAATGTGGGAGACTGTCAGCTTCCAAGTATGTCTATTCCAATTACACATTCAAGGAGCAAGGAAATGACCACTTGGTAGGACATGGACTAAGTGGACTCACTGTGAGTTAGAACTGGGCCAGGATTCTATTTATTCCTAGCCTCCATGTGTCTTTAACTCTGATGGAGGGTCCATGTTGACATTTTGAATACCAATATCATCTTGAATGCTGTGTCCAACAATCTTCATAATGTGTGTGTGTCCTCTGTCTCCAGTGTACAGTTCCTTGTCTAAATGTCCCTAGATCTCTGCGGGGAATCATTACTATGCAAATGGTATTATAAGATCTTTCCTCCTGAAGACCCACCCGATTTATCTTTCAGTCAGTGGGTTCTGAGTCCAGAAACGGAACAGGGATGGTGACCCTAGATATTCATTTGGTTTTTCGCAAAGGGAGGTCCCAAGAAAAACATGTGTTGCCTTACAAGGCAGAAGCCTCTGCAGCATCTTCAAGATGAGTGCTAGTCTCCAACAGAGAGGACCAAAGCATTTCTGCAGGCCTGGGGGGTCCAGGGGCATCTGGGTTTCAAGGTTTCCAAGTATATTAGCCCATGAGTCTTCATTTCAGTCTCAAGATCCCACTTTTTCTCGGCTTGCTGGGACTGAGAATTCAACATTCTCTGTGATGCTACGATTTTTTTTCTTCTTTCTTTTTCTGGTGAGACAGGGTCTTGCTCCATCACCCAGGTTGGAGTGCAGTAGTGCGATCACAGTTCGCTGCAACCTTGAACTCCTGGGCTCAAATGATCCTCCTGTCTCAGCTTCCTGAGTAGCTGGGACTACAGGCACATGCCATCATACCTGGCTAACTTTTTAATTTTTCATAGAACTAGGGGCTCACTATGTTTCCCAGATTGGTCTTGAACTCCTGGGTTCAAGCAATCCTCCTGCCTTGGCATCCCAAAGTGCTAGGATTACAGGTGTGAGACACCACACCTACATTCTCAGCCTTATCCTCAGCTTTTACTGCCCTTTGCCTGTGGGAAATGAAAGCCTCTTTATATGCTGCCAAATAGGCCTTACTTTTTTTTTTTTTTTTTTTTTTTTTGAGACAGTTTTACTCTTGGTGTCCAGGCTGGAGTGCAATGGCACGATCTCGGCTCTGTGTAACCTCTGCCTCCCAAGTAGCTGGGATTACAGGTGCCTGCCACCACATCCAGCTAATTTTCATATTTTTAGTAGAAATGAGGCCTCTGACTTTATCACTTCACCTGCAATGGCTGATTGGCCAGCCCAGTCTTTCATGTCTGTCTCAAACTCATCAACAGCACCCAGCAAGAGCCATTGTTCTTATAATTAGTACTTCTTCTGAATCTCTCAAAAGCTTGAAATAATAATGCACCCGCCAGTTCATTCCCTTCCAACAGTATTCCCTCCCAGTTCACCACCAGGGAAAATTTTAACAATTGTGCCATTACAGTTTGCCAAGGGATATTAATGCTCCATTACTGCCAGTTATGAGGTCCACACTGCCTGGTAATCCAGTGCCAAAAGTCTCTTAGAGTTTACTTCTGCTATCCCCTACTGATACAAGTGGTGTTAGGTCAAGTTTGTAACAGAATACTGGGAACAGACACTGAAATCAAGATTTATGTGCAGAACGTTCACTGAGGGAGTGCCCTCTGCGTCAATATCTGTGGGAGAATTAAGTGAGTAGGACTGGGCAGTTGAACTGTGGTGCAGTTACAATAAAGGCCTCAGCTGATCCTACTGGCAGCTCTGGAGCTGGGGATGAACCTTTAGAGTCATCCCAGGTTGAGGCAAGGGGACTGAGCCTTCACATCCCCAGGTATGGGCAAGTCATTTGTTGCAAGCTAGCTTTTATCTCTAGGAGAGGAGGCAGAAATGTGGCTAAGGCAACTCTCTTCAGCTGAGAGCAATGGGTGGCGAGGCGCTCAGCTGAGAGCCATCACCACCAACACTCCCAGCAGCAGGAGCACGAGTGCTTCGGCTGGAAAGGGGATGCGGATGCAGCACCACGGCATCTGCTGCAAGATGCGAGGCATTGCTTTAGGTGTTGAGATATGGCAGTGAATGTAGTAGACAAAAATTCATGCTTTTTTCTATATTTTAGATGGAGTAGTCAAGAAAGGCCTCACTGTGTAGACAACACTGAGCAAAGACTTGAAGGGAGAGAAGTAAATAAAGATATTTGGGGAAAGAATATTCCAGACAGAGGTCTGAGCAAATGCAAATACTTGACCTGAAGGGAGAATGTCTCTGGGTGTTCAAGGAGCAGTCAGGAGGCCAGATGGCTGAAGCAGAATGAGAAAAGGGAGAGTAATAGGAGTTGACAGATCAAAGAAATTGGGGTTGGAGGAAGAAGGCAGATTGTATCAGACCTTGAAGGCCGTTGTAAGGTTTTGGCTTTTACACTGTGAAATAAAAAGCCACGGAGAGTTTGGAGCAGAGTAGTAATGGGGCATATTTTTAAAAGATTACTCTGGCTGCATGTTGCAAATAGATTGAAGGAGTTACAAGGATGAAAGCAGTGGACCAGACAGGAAGCTTAATCTATGCCAAAGATAATGATGAGTCAGACCAGGATGGAAACAGTGGAGGTAATTAAGAAGTGGCTGGATTTTGAGTATCATTTGAAGAGTAGAGCTGAAAATCCATCTGCTGATGGATTGAATGTTGGTTTGAGGGTTTGAGAGAGAGAGAGAGAGAGAGAGAGAGAGAAGACAAAGATGACTTCTAGATTTGGAGCTCATGCTGCTAAAAGGATGGGGTTACTATCAACAGAAATGAGAGGCTGGGCGTGGTGGCTCACGCCTGTAATCCCAGCACTTTGGGAGGCAGAGGCAGGTGGATCACTTGAGGTCAGGAGTTCAAGACCAGCCTGGCCAATGTGGTGAAACCCAGTCTCTACAAAAAATACAAAAATTAGCCGAGCATGCTGGCGCATGCTTGTAATCCTAGCTACTGGGGAGGCTGAGGCAGGAGAATCGCTTGAACCCGGGGGGCAGAGGTTGCAGTGAGCTGAGATCATGCCACTGCACTCTAGCCTGGGTGACAAGAGTGAAACTCTAAAAAAAAAAAAAGGATCGGTCGTGGTGGCTCACACTTGTAATCCCAGCACTTTGGGAGGCCAAGGCGGGTGGGTCACATGCGGTCAGGAGTTTGAGACCAGCCTGGTGAACGTGGTGAGACCCTGTCTCTACTAAAAATACAATATTACCTGGGCGTGGTAGTGCACACTTGTAGTCCTAGCTACTGGGGTGGCTGAGACAGGAGAATTGCTTGAACCTGGGAAGGCAGGGGTTGCAGTGAGCCAAGATCACACCATTGCACTTCAGCTTGGGTGATGGGGTAAGACTGTCTCAAATAAATAAATTACAAAAAAACAAACAAAAAACAGAAATGAAAAAGACAGCTGCTGGAACAGGTTTGAAGGAGGTGAGTCTTGGATATATTGAGTTTACATGTTTCCTTCAGGAGTTCCGTCTTGGACATGTTGAGTTTATGTTTATTGGTTAAATTGAGATGTCAAGTCAGCAGCTGATATATTAGATGAGTTCAGGAGAGAGATCTGGGCTGGAGAGAGAGATTGATGGATGTCATCTCCTGCAGATAGCATTGTAAAAACATGGCTGTGCTTTGGTCAAGGATAGGCGAAGGTAGACATCCAGAGTGACTCAGTGAGTTTAGAGCATAGGCATCTAACTCCACTTGTTATCACAGCCATGTAGCCATAACAGGGGAAGGCTCATCATTTAGCCCTAAGCCACTATTGTCTGTAAAAGGTATATTTGCCCTGCTGACACTATACAGGTGTGCTGGCACCCAGAGAAAGAGAGAGAAACAAAGCTGTCTATTTTGCAGACGAACAGCAGGAAGCCAGGGCACAGCTCATGCCTAGAGAGAGAAAGAGTTAAGCTGCTGACCCTGAGGCAGGGGAGAGCTGACCGCGCAGCTGTGTGCAGGAGTTGCTGGACTAAGCGGCCTAGACAGGGTGGGCAGTGTGAGAAGGCTGTTGATGAGAGCTGCTGCCAAATAAAATCATCTTCAGGTGTAGGCAGGTGTGCCTACAGCCTCCCGAGTGTTCTTTCTGCTCATCCACCCGCTCCCTTCAGACCTCAGTCTGGGCTGGAACCTAACCCCGAGCATGACAATTGCCTCCTGACAGGCAACTAAGTGATGAAGCTAGAAGAGATCAACCGGGAAGTGAGTGTAAAGAATAGAAGAGATTCAAGGACTGAGGCTTGGATGTCCTGCTTTATGAGTGTAGGAAAATAAGAGGAAACAAGCAGAGAGGACGGAGAAAGAGTTGCCGGTGACGTTGGACCGGGCGAGAGGGTGATGTCCTGGAAGTCAATGAAGACAGTGCTCCAAGGAAGAGTCAGTTATTTACTGTTTCAGGTACTGCTGGTGAGTGAGTGAGTTGAGAAATGTTTTTTGGAGTGGATTTGACAGAGAATTGAAGGAAAGGAATTGGAGGCAATGAATCTAGACAACTCTTTCACAAGCAATTTTTGTTTCTTTATTTTGTGGTGGGGAAAAGTGGGAACAAGAGAAGATTTTAAGATGGGAGAAATAGCATGTTTGTTCACTGATGAGGAAGATCTGACAGGGCACATTTGATCATCGAGAGGGGAGAATTGTTCGAACGAAGACCTTGAGTAGATGAGAGGCAATGGAATCTAGTGCTACAGTAGAAGGGTTGGCCCTGAAAAGAGTGCCAATCGTTCATCTAGAGCACTGTGAGAGGAGACAGAGAACATGGGCACGGAGGCCGGAAGGTGGGTAGGTGTGGTGAGTGTGGATTCTCTTATGATTGCTTCCATTTTCCTCAGCCAATAATGAGAATTGGGAAGATGTGTTGGAGGCTTGAGGATAGACGTGAAAGTATCGAGGCCTAGGATGAGCATCCATTTACAACTGCAGTCATGATTTAATGTAAGATTGGCCACAAGGTTGTCTGTTTTCCACTAGCCACATGCACCTGCACAGGTGCAGGTGCTGAGTGGGTAGAGAAGTGAATGTCACCTGGCTTGGCCCTCAACCAACCAAGTTCAGAGACTCAAGAGCTGGTCAAGGGAGCTGATAGCACACTTGATGGACTCATAACCCCACCTTAGTGCTAACTGTCCTTTATCTCAGGTATGCATATATGTCTAGAAAAAATGATATTGGCCTTAGACATTTTGCAGAGATTGAGGATAACTGAGCCACATTCATGATCGCGAGCTAGAACCCTAGCCTTTGCTGTTGTGGGGATGACAAGGTAATCTAGTGCCTACCTGTGCCTTTGGGTTTCCAGTTCAATTCTTTCTGTAAGGCCCATGAGCGTCACCCATCCTGTTCTTTCAAGAGGATCTCTATCTCTTTGATGTTTGTTTGTTTTTTGAGATGGTGTCTTGCTCTGTTACCCAGGCTGGAGTACAGTGGCATGATTTTGGCTCACTGCAACCTCCATCTCTTGGGTTCAAGTGATTCTCCTGTTTCAGCCTCCCGAGTAGCTGGAATTACAGGCGCACACCACCACACCCGGCTAATTTTTGTATTTTTAGTAGAGATGGGGTTTTGCCATATTGGCCAGGTCGGTCTTAAACTCCTGACCTCAGGTGATCCGCCCGCCTCAGCTTCCCAAAGTGCTGGGATTACAGGCGTGAGCTGCCACATCCGGCTGCACTGTCTCCTTTTTTTTGACATGAGTATCCTCACAACCAGCCCCTATCATTTGAGGTAATTTCAATCTATTTTTCAAGCAACTAAGAATCTAAGAGAGCTTTTGCTTTAAAATTAGTAACAATATCTTATAGTTGTATAATTCTCTATTGCTTCTAAAGTATGCATTTTCTTGCTTTATTTTACCTATATATGTATTTGCTGAGTGGAAAATATGGTTGTTAATTATGTGGACTTTGGCATCAAGCAGATCTTGTTTTGAGTCCTAGCTTCATTACATCGTATCCTCCCAAATAGCAAATTTCTTCTATTGTGATCTCATTGTCATCAGTGTAAAGAAATAGACTCTCTTATTGTTCAACTGCTTTATTACAAGGACCTCTCCTTGTATGAAATGTAAACTTCTTGTTTAGACGTCAGGATTCAGGAACGTGGTTCAGCTAAGTACGACACATCCTAAAGGATGGCTAGTGTAGGAAAGAGTGATTTTTCCTGTATTGTACTGTTGTCAATCACTTTCAATGTATCTGAACTATCACAGACTCCCTGAGCGTTCCTAGCTAACGCTCAGACTTTGTTCTCAAACAGCTAATTTGGGCTGGGCATGGTGGCTCACACCTGTAATCTCAGCACTTTGGGAGGCCGAGGCGGGTGGATCTTGAGGTCAGGAGTTCGAGACCAGCCTGGCTAACATGGTGAAACCCCTATCTCAACTAAAAATAAAATAGCCAGGCATGGTGGCACACGCCTGTAATCCCAGCTACTCAGGAGGCTGAGGCAGGAGAATCGCTTGAACCGGGGAGGTGGAGGTTGCAGTGAGCCAAGATCATGCCATTGCAGTCCAGCTTGGGTGACAGAGTAGATTTCATCCTGGAAATGCAGTCCAGTAGGTTTCAGCCTCATTTTCCCCAGCTCCTATTTAAGATGGAGTTGCTCTGGTTCACACGCCTCTGACAATCACATCTCCCAAGCCCAATTATATTACAGGTGTGAGCCACTGCGCCCAGCCCCTGCTTTCAAAAAGTATATAATTTCCTGTAACGTGATGGTTAATACTGAGTGTCAGCTTGATTGGATTGAAGGATACAAAGCATTGATCCTGGGCGTGTCTGTGAGGATGTTGCCAAAGGAGATTAACATTTGAGTCAGTGGGCTGGGGAAGGCAGATCCAACCTTAATCTGGGTGGGCACAACCTAAGCAGCTGCCAGCTAGCATATAAAGCAGGCAGAAAAATGGGAAAAGGTGAGACTGGCCTAGTCTCCCAGCCTACATCTAGCTCTCTTAATAGAATATATATATCCTATTAGTGCTGTTCCTCTGCAGAACCCTAACTACTACAGGAGGACAGGGCTAACCTTCATGTCATTATATGAAGGTGAGGACTAAACTCTGATTTTTATCTTGCCCAAATTCCTATCTAAGGGGTCTGGGGAGCCATGCCCTGCAAATCATAAATTCTCATCAGATGGGTTTTATTAAACCCTAATTGTGACTTACTTTCCAACCTGACTCTGGCATAACATTGTGAGACAAGAAAGAAAATCAAAATATTTTACCCCAAAACATGTTTCTTTTCCATATTTTGAAATGGTCATACAAAGCTGTTCTTTGTGGCAGAAAATTTGCATCTGTCAAGAATCTCTGTTAACATAGCTAGATCTTTTTCTTCCAGACCCTCCCAATCCTAAAAAGATGAACTAAGATCTGAATAGGAAACATTTGTCATCTTTTGTCTTTAAGGGCAGCCACTATAAGACTTTGAAAGAACTTTGGCCTCCACCATGTTTTATCTTAACCTTTTATCTGAACATTCCGTTTCTATCAATCCGAGGTCTTTAGAAAACTCAACCAGTTGTCAACCCGAAAATGTTTAAATTGTTTAAATTTGTCTATAGCCTGGAAGCACCCGCCCCCGCCTTTTAGTTGTCCTGCCTTTCAGGATCCAACCAATATGTATTTCTTAAATGTATTTGATTGATGTCTGGTGCCTCTCTAAAATGTATGAAACCAAGTTTCACCCTGACTACCTTGGGCACATGTTCTCCGGACCTCCTGAGGGCTATATCCCAGGTCATGGCCACTCATATTTGGCTCAGAATCCCTTCAAATATTTTACAGAGTTTGACTCTTTTTGTTGACAAAGGGAAATAGCTATCTCTATCAATGTATACACAGACCTTGTGTAGATCTTATTTTGAATCCCAGCTTCATTACATCTTGTCTTTCCAAATAGCACATTCCTTCTATTGTGGTTTTTGTTATTATCAATATAAAGAAATAGACTGCAGCCTTGAACTGGCTGAGATTTCTTGAGATGGCCTCAGGTGATCCTCCCACCAGGCTGGATCCAGGATGTTATGAGTAGAATTTTCGATGCTGTCAAAGAAGTAGCACTCGAATATAAATTTCCTCAGGAAGGCAATTTACTTCTATAGGAGGATACGGCTCACAGATGGAAGAAAGGCAAGTGTACACCTGGACAAGGAGGGGAAGAGGTACTTATGCCCTGAAGGAGGTTGCCCCTACTGCTGTGTCATTCCCCTATTGGCTAGTGTCAGATTGCACAGTCTAGTCTAATTTCGATTGGCTATTTTAAAGGGAGCAGGGATATGAGCTGGAGTGGTGGGTAGCTTGGCGGGAAGGACAGTTATGGGCAGGTCAGAGCAGATAAGCAGGGGTCAAAGCAGGTGAAAGGAGGAGGTGACCAGGATGAGTCAGGACGGGGCAGAGGACCAGGTGAACAGATGTAAACTACTGATTAGAACTGGTGGAAAAGGTTGTTTACTGAAACTACAAGGAAGTTAAACTTTAAAGTAGAGAACTAAAGAATAAGAGAGCTGAACATAGTGATTCTTTGAAGAGAAACTTGGGGTTCACTCTATCTAACAAGGAGTTCAAGGCGGCAGTGAGCTATAATCTCACCAATGCACTTCAGCCTGGATGGCAGAGACCCTGCCTCAATAATAATACATTTTCAAAATAAAAAAAAACAAGAAAGGCAAAATTAGGGACTTTTGCAAATATCTTCTGAACCCTCATAACTTCCCTAGAGGATAGTATTATTCCTCTTTTACAAGTAAGAAAACTAAGGTTTCTAGAGCTTAAATGACTTGCCCAAGATCACTCAGATAAAAAGTGGGAGTTGCACAATCAACTCCTTTAATTTCAGAGCTGAAAAACCTGCCAGCATAGCAGAGTGCTGTGAATTATCAGGAACAGGTGAGATCAGTGATTATGATGGCGCTGGGAGAAGGGGTGTACGTGAATTCGCTTTTTAAAAAGTAGTCAATAAAGAGACTAGGTTACAATGTTGTATTTACCAGCATCGAAGATAGTGCTTCCCCATTGCCCACGCAGCAGAAAGCTCTTCCCCTGCTCCGTCCCCAGGACCCATCCTCTCCCTGCAACATCTGTGAGGATTTCTCAAGGACATGGTTGCAGGGATAAATTGTATCAGCTGTTGCTTTTTGAGGGTGCAAATCGATCTGATTAACCCAAGTTCCTGAGGGAGACTGACTACCTGAGGATAAAAGGGGAGGATGTTAACGCTGGTGGTTCTTTTTTGGCCTTTTCTCTTTCCGAAGAGGGAGAGTAGCTGCTATGTGGGTACACAGTATGTCATGAGGACGTTTTTTAGCAAATCCTTGAGTTGACATGTAAAAGCTGACCTGGGATTAAAAGGTAAGTCAGTTGGGCATCCTTATAAGAACAAACCTTTCTGGCCAAAAGATCAGGCTGTCAAACTCCCGCTGTTGCAATTCATGCTCTAGAATGACAGAGTCACCCCATGAGTGTGACCTGGTGTCTAGGAATGGGAATTAATCTAATTCATCTCCTGTTTCTTTGGAGATGGCTTGGCTCTGTAGTGGAGAGAATATGGCCTTTGAAGCCAGACAGACCTGGGTTCAAAGTCTAGCTCTGTGGCTCCTGAAAATCTACCTAATTTCTCTACTGCTCAGTTTCCCCATTCGTTGAATGAGGATTGTAATACTTACCATGTCGGGCTACTGTGGTTATCAAATAAGATGAAGTAAAAGGGCCAGTCATGGTGGCTCACGCCTGTAATCCCAACACTTTGGAAGGCCGAGGAGGGCAGATTTCTTGAGCTTAGGAGTTTGAGGCCAGCCCAAGCAACCTGGTGAAACCCCATCGATACAAAAACTACAGTAAGCCGGGCATGGTGGGATGCACCTGTAGTCCCAGCTGAGGATGCAGTGAACTGAGATTGCTCCACTGCACTCTAGCCTGCATGACAGAGCCAGACCCTATCACAAAAAAGAAAAGAGACAAAGTATAAAGGACACCTCAAGGTGACTGGCAGTAAACGATGGCTGCTATCTGTGTTAGACCAAAATCAAGCCTCCAGTCTCTATGCCATGTGCGTATCTGGACAAGCAGCTTGGTTCCAACTGCAGCCTTGTTTGTGTCCCTTTCCTGCTCTTTAAAAGGTAACTGTTTCAGGAAGAAAGCTCTGCACGTGTCGGTGATGCCAAACAGCCCTGTGAGGAAAGGGCTCCAAATGGAGTGGCGCCATTAGAGGGGAACCGGCATGGGGCAGGGCTGCTGTGCAACCTGGGGAGATTCAGTTCACCTCTCTGGGCCTCCAGGTTTTCCGTGTTATCTGGGGATAATGATAGCTGCCCATTGCATGATTGGAATAATCACATTTATCCTATATAAACAACCGACAAGGACTTTACTGTTACCTGCCCACTCCTTGCAGTAGGGATTTGAAGAAATATCTGCCTCTTGACCTGGGTGGATGTGGATGAAGGCCGGAGTGTAGGGAGGACCCACTGAGAGTAAGGCAGTGAATATCCTCTGCAAGTGGCGCCATGCTGGACCTACCCGGAGCATTCCGACCCCTGAAGAATGTGTGCCAGCACTTGTGTTTTTCGTTCACAGGTGCAGTAACCCTAAGTTCCTCAAATCCCCTGAGTGCAAGGCCATGGCTCAGAAAAGCCCTGTGGACAACACCATTACTCTCCCCTACAAGGACTTGACCTCCGAGGTGACCAGGCGCAGAGTCATCATGACCACCAGGTACCCAAAATCTTTCCTGTGGATTGCTTGTGGGGTTGGGATGGAGCATAACAGTGAGCCCCAGCAAGTACCTGAAAGTGTAGCTGGCACTGGTCTATTTACATGTATTCAGTTGCTGCTGCAAGACACATTTCTCAGAAGAGGAAACTGCTTTTTCATCCATTGTGGAAAACAGACTTTTCTCACATGGCCCTTCAAGGGGCGATGACACCCATTTGTGTGTGTTTACTGCCTGGGTGATGGTGGGATAAACTTCACATTGGTGGCTCTTAATAGAGGGTGGGGAGTGGGGATCACTTTGTTTTGTTTTTGTTTTTTTGAGACGGGGTCTCACTCTGTCACCCAGGCTGGAGTTTAGTGGCACAATCACAGCTCACGGTAGCTTCAGCCTCGACCTCCTGGGGCTTAAGCAATCCTCCCAACTCACCCTCCCGAGTAGCTGGGACAACAGCCATGCACCACTCCGTCTGGTTAGTGTTTTGTATTTTTAATAGAAACAGGGTTTTGCCATGTTGCCCAGGTGGGTCTCAAACTCCTGGGCTCAAGTGATCCACCTGCCTCAGCCTCCCAAAGTGCTGGGATTACAGACCAGAGCCACTGTGCCTGCCCAAGCTGACACCTCTAGCTTGAGCTCTTTGTGGGGTATGAGATTAAAAATAATCTTACTAAATCTGATAAGAAGTTGGTCAAAAAATCAAAATTATTGATTCAAAATAGAAAATACAGACTTCCATATAATATTGTTTGCAATGCCCTTTGATCTTAGAGTTTATTAGGATATAAGATATTAGCAGATTGATAGGAATTAGGTACCGTTTCTTAGTTACCATACATGAGAATGTTAAATCTTTGTTGTTAGCGGTGCATGGCCGATTTGACCACGGGTTTAGACCATGAGAGTGGCCATTGTCTGCAGGAAGCTGTGCTCCCTGTGCTCTAAGTCCATCCAAGAAAAAAGAGATGGCATAATTCTGGACCTGTCCTAGCCACCAAACAATTCCCTTGCCATTATCCCACATCCTCGCAGCAACATTAGGGATCAGCTTTGATTGGGAGATGGCAGCAGTGAACTTGTGGCCAGATTAAAATTTAAATTTGGATTCCAGTTCTGCCTTTTACTGGTCACATGATCTAGATAAATCACCTTCTGTCTCAGCTTCCTCAGCTCAAAGGTTTAATGTGGGGTATGGCTGAGATTCTACATGTGGTTAATTTCGAGTCCCTGGAACATAGTAAGTGTTCAGGAAACACTTAAATCTGAACCCGTAAAAGCTTGACAGGCTAGTCCTATGCCCTTGAAGGCAGGGTTTGCCCAGCCCTGAGGAGGATGGGAAGACCCTGGTATGCCTCAGCAGAAGGGGAGGTGAACCCGGCAGCCTGCGAATGGGGGCAAGTTAGGCCAAAGGGAGCTGTAAAGTGAACCTGAGGCTGAACTGGCGCTGCGAATAGCTGGAATGCAAATGACACATTTAGACACAGCCTGCCCCATGCTGAAATGTACAGAGAGCTTCCCATATGATGGGTAGAACTCCTGCTCTAATCCTAAGAGAGCTTGGAGGATGGGGGTGGAGGAGCGAGGGAGTAGACTCCAACTCTATTCTTCCCAGGGCAGCAATGGAGATAGCTGAGCTTACTCTGAGAAGAGCTGACTGACAAAGTGTACATAGAGTGTATCTCGTATCTGCAAAGTGAGTGTGGGTGGAGGAGCTTGGAAGGAAGTCCTCCAAAATGTTCACTATTCTCTTTAGATGCTGGCAGCTGGGATGTTTCTTTTGCGCCCTCTTTTTTGTTGTTTTGAGGCAGGGTCACACTCACCCAGGCTGGAGTGCAGTGGTGCAATCACAGCTCACTGTAATCTCTATCTCCCGGGCTCAAGCAATCCTCCCACCCCGGCCTCCCGAATAGCTGGGACCACAGGCACAGGCCACCACGCCCAGCTAATTTTTAGTATATTTTTGTAGAGACAGGGTCTCCCTGTGTTGTCCAGGTTGGTCTTGAACTCCTGGGCTCAAGTGATCCTCCTACCTCAGCCTCACAAAGTGCTGGCATTACCCAAGCTCATTGATGGATGGAACTCCTGCTGTAATCCTGAGAGTCTGTTCTATTTTTTAAAAAAGCTTATCTTAATTCAAATGACATTCAACATCCCTTTCTTTCTAGAAAAGAGATAATCACCCAGAAAAGTGATGAAGCTAAGACGCTCTCCCACTTGGACTGGGAACAAGCCCCTCCCCCTCACAGGACCCACCTCAGAGTACCTCCTGCCCCACCTCCTTCTCCAGCTGAGGATCCCACGGACTCTTAAGATAAAAACCTTAAGTTATTTTGAAATGAATTCTTACACAGAGCTCCAGAAAACAGTTTCAGTGGTCTTGAGGTTTGTCTTAGAAGACTCTTGAAGATCTTTGTTCTTTCCTATTTTTCTTCATCACCTGGAATTACCATACAGCATGGTTTACCCTTGCGAATATACTTAGTCATTTTTGATTTTTCAAACCAAGTCTCTGATACAATATGCATAGACTTGATCTTTAATTTATGTCATGTTATAGAACTATTGCTGTAGTCAGTTATATTTAAATTAATAAAGAATTATCAGGCCTTGTTGTTGATTACTAAATCTGAATCCGTGAAAAGGCCAGGGCTTTAAAGTCCAGAATTTAAAGATCTCAGGTCGTGGGAACCCCAAGGTAGCTGGATTTTCAAAACGCAACCTGAGACACTACAGCTGTGTGGCCCTGTAACTAACGAGCTTAATGGAGCTGCATTTCCATGCTGTGTGCTGGGGCTGGGGCGGTAGAATTTTATGTTTATCGACAATGTTTTTAAAGTTTGCTTCTGGGAGATTTCAAGTGATTTTCAAACTCTGTAACGGAAAACTCTACCCTGAAAAGTAGCCAAGTGCAGAGTGGTTCTGCTGGGGAGAAGTCTATTGCTTGAGTCCCCTCCAAGCTCCTTGACCTCAGTGCACCTCTAAGGACTCCCAGAGCTCTTCTGAATTGTTTGAAGGCATCAAAAATGTGATAATTCTGGCATACATCCACATATAAGAAAGACCCCTACATGCCATCCTTTATTTCATCTGCTTCTTCCTAGGGTCCTTGTAGGTGTTCTCTCTCCAGGCCTGCCCTTATAAATGTGCTCTGGCTCCCCTATGAAAAAGGGAGCTAAGCTCCTGTACCCCATTGCGGGGTTGGGGTGATCACTTTGTGATCTCCCTGACCCCTGACTCCAAGCATTTAATAAAACCAATGTGCCTTTGTTAAAAATAAAAACTGCTCTAGTTCTTCTACTCCCAGAGTAGTGGGCTGTGCCATTGGTGTGGCCTTCAGCGGTGTGAGGCAGGGAAGGAGCATGCACTGAGTGTCTGTCATTGCTAGCTGGATGCTAGACCTACAAGCTTCCTCTTCTCAGTCTGGGGAGGAAATGGGTCCGCACTGTCCAATAGGACAACCACTAGCCACTTTTGACTACTTCAATTTAAATTAATCAAAATCAAATCAATTCAGTTCTTCAGTCATACTAGTAGCATTTCAAGTGCTTAGCAGCTTTGTGCAGCTAGTGGCTACCCTATAGCATGTTGCAGATATAGAATGTGATTGCCATTAAGGAGAGTTCTATACAGCCAGGCATGGTGGCTCACCTGTAATCCCAGCACTCTGGGAGGCGGAAGCGGGTGGATCACCTGAAATCAGGAGTTCAAGACTAGCCTGGCCAACATGGTGAAAGCATGTCTCTACCAAAAATACAAAAATTAGCTGGGTGTGGTGGCATGTGCCTGTAATCCCAGCTACTTGGGAGGTTGAGGCAGGAGAACCGTTTGAACTCGGGAGGTGGAGGTTATGGAGAGCCAAGATTGTACCACTGTGCTTCAGCCTAGGCAACAGAGCGAGACTATCTCAAAAAAAACAGAGAGTTCTATTAAACAGTGGTGAGGCAGAGGTTAAACATGTTCAAGGACACACAGATAGTTAGAAATAGAATCAAGGAGACATCAGGGTGGGAAAGACTAATTCTTGTGTTAGTTTTATTTCCATTTGGTTTCTGAACACCTTCTAGGATGTTCTCTCCGTTCATTTGTTCAACAAATATTGCATACCTGCTATGTGAGCGAGGCACTGTTCTAGGTATATGTCATTGTACAAAACAATCAATCCCTACCCCATGGAGTTTACATTCCAATGGAGAAAGATTAATAAAAAACATACACAATGTAAGGCCAGGTGCAGTGACTTACACCTCTAGTCCCAGCACTTTGGGAGGCTGAGGTGGGCAGATCGCTTGGGCTCAGTTTGAGACCAGCCTGGACAACATAGCAACCTCATATCTACAAAAACATATTTAAAAAAATTAGCTGGGCATGGTAGCGGGCGCCTGTAGTCCCAGCTACTCGGGAGGCTGAGGTGCAAGGATCACTTGAGCCCGGGAGGTGGAGGTTGCAATGAGCTGAGATTATGCCACTACACTTCAGCCTGGGAGACAGAGTGAGACCCTCTCTCAAAAATAAAACAAATAGACAATGTAAAAACAGTGAATTATATATATCAGGAGGTGATGAGTATAATGGAAAAGATGTATTAAAGCAGTGAAACATGGTAAGGGAGATTAGAAGTGCAGGTTGCCTGCAGCGTTAAACGTGGTGGTCTGTGTAGGTGTATGAGTCCATTTTCACACTACTGATAAGGCATACCCAAGACTGGGAAAAGAAAAAAAAAAGGTTTAATTGGACTTACAGTTACACATGGCCGGGGAGGCCTCAGAATCATGGCGGAGGGTGAACGGCACCTCTTACGTGGTGGCAGCAAGAGAAAATGAGGAAGACGTAAAAGCAGAAACCCCTGATAAAACCATCAGGTCTTGTGAGACATATTTGCCACCATGAGAACAGTATGGGGGAACCACCCCCATGATTCAAATTGTCTGTCACCGTGTTCCTCCCACAACACGTGGGAATTATGGGAATACAATTCAAGATAAGATTTGGGTGGGGACACAGCCAAACCATATCATTCTGCCACTGGTCCCTCAAAATTTCGTGTCCTCACATTTCAAAACTAATAATACCTTCCCAACAGTCCCCCAAAGTCTTATTTCAGCATTAACCCAAAAGTCCACACTCCAAAGTCTCATCTGAGACAAGGCAAGTCCCTTCCACCTATGTGCCTGTAAAATTAAAAGCAAGCTAGTTGCTTCCTAGATACAGAGGGGTACAGGTATTGGGTAAATACAGCCATTCCAAATGGGAGAAATTGGCCAAAACAAAGGGGTAAAGCGCCCACACAAATCCAAAATCCAGTGGGTCAGTCAAATTTTAAAGCTCCAAAATGATCTCCTTTGACTCCAGGTCTGTAGGCCTCTTTCTTTAGGAAGGTGGCATTTGAGCAAAGACTTCAAGCCAGTGATGGAGTTAGGTGTGTAGACATTTGGGACAGAGGGAAGACCTAGTACAGAGGTTCAAATGTAGAAGTGTGCCTTGTGCATTCAAGGAGAGCAAGGAAGCTTGAGTGAATCAGGGACACTCGTGGGATGAAGGCACAGTGGTAGAGGAAGGAGGCAGATCATGTGAGGCTTTGTAAGAACTCTGACTTTAACTTTGAATAAGATGTGAAGCCATGAGGGTTTTCAGAAAATGAGGCATGATCTGGCTTGTGTTTTAATAGGATTGTTCTGGTTGTGGTGTTGAGGGAACAGAAGCAAGTCAGCTACTATTGTAGTAATCCAGGAACAAGATGATGGTCATTTAGACCAGACATATACGGAGGGAGGATAATGTGAAGATGTAGGGAACAGACGGCCATCTACAGTTGGGGCGATGAGAAATATGGGCAGATTCGGGATCTATGAGTTTGAAGATGACACCTACAAAAGCTGCTGATGGATTGGATATGAGGTATGCGAGAGAGAGGTGGGTAAAGGATAACTCCAAGATTTTTGACCGAAGCAACCAGAGGGATGGAGTTTCCATCAGCCACTAGAAGAGCAGATTTACCTGGGTGCAATGGCTCATGCTTATAAGCCCAGCACTCTGGAAGGCTGAGGCAGGAGGATTGTTTGAGGCCAGGAGTTTGAAAACAGCCTGGTCAACATAGGGAGAACCTGTCTCTACAAAAAAGATGAATAATAATAATTAGCCAATCACAGTTGCTCATACCTGTAGTCCCACCTACTTGGGAGGCTCAAGCTACTTCTTGCTTGAGCCCAGGAGTTTTAGGCTACAGTGAGCTGTAATTGTGCCACTGCCCTCCAGCCTGGGTGACAGAGTGAGACCTTGTGTTAAGAAAATAAAATAAAAATAAAAAGATTAGATTTGTTGTGTCTGATGAGAAAATGGAGGAGAAAATCAGATGTTTAATATGTGCTAATTTGATATGCCTAATAGACATCTAAATGGAGATACCAAGTGGGCATGTGATATATGAATCTGGAGTTCAGGAGTAATGACTAGGCTAGAGATATAACCATGGGGGTTCATTAGCGTATGTGAGATGGAATTTAAAGCCCTAATGTTAGATGAGATGTCCATAGGAATGAGTAGTTAAGAAGAGACCCTAAAATGAGCCCTGGGGTGCTGCAGTCTTAAGAGGTCAGGGCTAAAGGGAGGAGCTAGCAAAAGAAACAAAGAAGGAACAGTCAGAGATGGAGGAGGAGTCTAACATTCTGGAAGCTTCATGAAGAAAAAGTTTTTCTTCCCTTTGTTCCTTCTTCCTCCACCCTCTTCTTCCATCCCAAAGCCTGACACAGTAGATCATGGAGAGAAAGAACAGGAGCCATGGGCAGGGCTGTGCAAACAGGATTGGCTGATCTCAGCATCTCAGTGTCTTTTCACCATCCACTTTTATTCAAACACCTGGCAGGTAGAGGTGCTTAGTGGGATGAATGAGCTCATGCATTCTGATTTCTGGGCCTTTCAGTTCTAACAGTCTGCTTTCAGTTGGGGAGAGTGGTAACACCCAGATATTACAGGCTGAATGGTGTCCTCACCCCAAATTCATATCTGAAAGTCCTAATCCTAATACTTTATTTTTCATTTTTATTTATTTATTTTTGAGACAGAGTCTTGCTCTGTTGCCCAGACTGGAGTGTGGTGGTGTGACCTTGGCTCACCACAGCCTTCGCCTCCCAGGTTCAAGCGATTCTCCTGTCCCAGCCTCCCAAGTAGCTGGGATTGCAGGTACGCACCACGACATCCAGCTAATTTTTCTATTTTCAGTAGAGACGGGGTTTCATTATGTTGCCAAGGCTGGTCTTAAATTCATGACCTCAGGCCGGGCGCGGTGGCTCACGCCTGTAATCCAAGCACTTTGGGAGGCCGAGGTGGGTGGATCACCTGAGGTCAGGAGTTCAAGACCAGCCTGGCCATCATGGTGAAACCCCATCCTAAAAAAAAAAAAACAAAAATTACCTTTTTTTTTTTTTTTTTTTTTTTTGAGACCAAGTCTTGCTCTGTCACCCAG